>JAXIVJ010007310.1:42500-61421 GCA_036785665.1 Chirona hameri | reverse complement strand
ACACGTAAGGGGACCAAAGGACAAATATGTAAGTTAAATATCAAATCGAACTGGACTTCATCTAGGCTTAATTAAATGTTTGACTGTGTTTACTTACATTTAAATTCGGCAGCTGGCGTATGAAATGAAGGACGGAACTACTGAGTGATACACGGAATATATGAATATATATTGGCGTAAAGACGTAAGAGGCAAAGGCTATCTATTCCATGTGTCAAACATACTCGTTTGAGGTCAATTGGCATTGTATTTCGAGCCTGCAGCGTTAGCACAGCGCTCGCGCAGACTGGGCGGCATTCTGCCATTATTGTAAGCAGTCCAATCATCGTTAGCGCCATCCAGATCGGCAGACTGACTCCTGCTCGATGACCAGTCTCTGCAGACTTCAGTCGTGTGCCTGTCATCCTTATTCGATGGCTGGCTGACTGTCTGGGTCGGTCAGCGACCACCGCTTCTGAGACGAAGTAGGTAGAAAACGCAGCGCAGTGCAGGCCTTAGGATATTCCGTCGAGCTCGTTTGTCTCATGATTTGACCCAAATTGTTTTCCATGCGAGTGCGGCGCCAGGAATTCCAATAAGGTGAAGATTTGCGCGACACTCTAAACGATAAGCTAAAAATCAACTGCTCCCGCCTCCCATCTGTAACGCAAGAGTCAGCTGATACTGTCTTCACTGCATCGGGCTGCACTTGAACATAGCTCTTGGTTTTGGACAAAAGGAGGCAGCAATTTCGCCAGCCGGCTGCCTGTCGTTTCTTATGCTTATCTCAAAGGCGCGAGTAATTTACAAATATAAATGAGCAGCTCTCAAATTTACAGCCAATAACAAATTTGCATCGATTCGGTGGGTGATTGTTTAGATATGATAGAAAATATAATTCGGCCGAGCTAGTCATCAAATTGTGGTCTGATAAGTAATTATTTTATGCATGCTTTAAACACGCGACAGGTAGCTCCTAAAATAAAGAAGTTCTTTTTCTAACAGGATCAGACAACCTCAAGTGTTATTCACTTGCATATATTTGTCATAGAATTATTGAGAATGGTAGCTTTCAACTGTGCGTCAGGAATAGTCGACCTTGGGTCTGGTATAAAACATTCTGGTATAAACTAGCCATCTGGTTTAAAGGGAATAATCCACCTTAACATGGGGTTTTGAACTGAGACAGCAGAATTGTAGCTCAGATATAAAAATTATATGATCCACGGTTCGTTTATCCATAACTCTACCTCAACGGCTCTAGAGCCGATTTTCGAACGACCCGCCATAGTTTATACCAGATGGATGGTTTATACCAGATTGGTTTATAACAAACCAAATTGGAGTATTCAATACCAGATGGGTAGTTTACACCAGATTGGTTTATACCAGATCCAAGGTCGACTATTCCCTTTATTAAGCTCAGACAGAACTGATGTGTGATAATTATTTAGTTTGTCACGTTCATCGGGTTCCGGTTCGTAATTTCGGATAATCTTGCAGCGCTGATTGTGTGTTTCCTGACGCTGTGAATAAATATAAAACAAACTTCAGCTGAACTCTGGAAATTAATGCTTAAAGTGCCTTGTTTTACATTATGATTGCTCTTATTTTCAGTTTGATCAACGCTGTTTTGTAACTTGTATTTTCCTTCCTCCGAGAGTACAAATATATTGTTCTGCTTAGCGGTGTCGCATTTCCGGACTTCCGCCGCCCTCGTGTCTCAGCCTCATATACGATATAGACGCACTATTGCCTTGCTCTGATTTGAAGTCTAAGTGCAATGCAAGCTCATAGTGACCAACCATTGGTTTAATCACGATTATCAAGTCAACGTGGGGCAAGTAATAGCAGCTAACAGACTGCCTTCCCTTCCCATTGTGTACTAATTTCACTTCAACGTTACTAATCAACCTCAACCCAATCCAATCTTCCTACCACTCACCTAGACGCTGTTTGATTGGTT
The DNA here is from genome assembly GCA_036785665.1 of Chirona hameri. Taxonomy (NCBI): domain Eukaryota; kingdom Metazoa; phylum Arthropoda; class Thecostraca; order Balanomorpha; family Balanidae; genus Chirona; species Chirona hameri. The sequence goes on along the minus strand of JAXIVJ010007310.1, from coordinate 59,476 downwards.
ACTTCTGACAATTCAGCCCCGAAAGGTACTATCATTTTTCGGAAGAAGGTGAGTGTTGTCTTTTTCCTCTCTTTCATTTCCATTGGGTTTTGTGATATGCAACAATAATCCCAATACATGTGAAGCATTTTATATTTTCTTGCATACCTTCCTCGCGTAAAGAAGATAGCACTCTAGGACATTCTCGACATCGCAGAATATTGTTGCTGTTTCTGCGAATTCAACGTAGTCTTTGTTCCAGCAATATACAATACAAATTGGCTGTCGATTTCCAGCTTCAACATTTGCATGCAAATTTAATATCAAATGCTTGGACTTGATTCAACCGGCTCGGACTTGAAGCTGGCGTGATTTGGAAATTGAACTATTCAGCCATTCCGCCATGTAGCCTTAATTGACAGCCGAGACTAAATCACAGCAGACGTGACGTATTGCTGCGCTGCGGATCCTGTAGCGAGCTGTGGTCTGTTTGAGTGATAACCAGTCAGACAGATCAGCTGGTCTGTGGTCTGTTTGAGTGATACCCAGTCAGAAAGGTCAGCTGGTCTGTGGTCTGTTTGAGTGATACCCAGTCAGAAAGGTCAGCTGGTCTGTGGTCTGTTTGAGTGATACCCAGTCAGAAAGGTCAGCTGGTCTGTGGTCTGTTTGGTAATGCCTTGTCAGACAGTCAGTGTGTAAAACTCTACTTATTGCTATCAGACCTGCGGCGAGGTCGGTCCGCTGCCGGCCTATGTAAGTCGGTCCGCTGCCGGCCTATGTAAGTCGGTCCACTGCCGGCCTAGGTAAGTCGGTCCGCTGCCGGCCTATGTAAGTCGGTCCGCTGCCGGCCAAGGTAAGTCGGTCCGCTGCCGGCCTATATAAGTCGGTCCGCTGCCGGCCTATGTAAGTCGGTCCGCTGCCGGCCTATGTAAGTCGGTCCACTGCCGGCCTAGGTAAGTCGGTCCGCTGCCGGCCTATGTAAGTCGGTCCGCTGCCGGCCAAGGTAAGTCGGTCCGCTGCCGGCCTATATAAGTCGGTCCGCTGCCGGCCTATGTAAGTCGGTCCGCTGCCGGCCTAGGTAAGTCGGTCCGCTGCCGGCCAAGGTAAGTCGGTCCGCTGCCGGCCTATGTAAGTCGGTCCGCTGCCGGCCTATGTAAGTCGGTCCGCTGCCGGCCTAGGTAAGTCGGTCCGCTGCCGGCCAAGGTAAGTCGGCCGCTGCCGGCCTATGTAAGTCGGTCCGCTGCCGGCCTATGTAAGTCGGTCCGCTGCCGGCCTATGTAAGTCGGTCCGCTGCCGGCCTAGGTAAGTCGGTCCGCTGCCGGCCTATGTAAGTCGGTCCGCTGCCGGCCTAGGTAAGTCGGTCCGCTGCCGGCCTAGGTAAGTCGGTCCACTGCCGGCCTAAGTAAGTCGGTCCGCTGCCGGCCTAGGTAAGTCGGTCCGCTGCCGGCCTAGGTAAGTCGGTCCGCTGCCGGCCAAGGTAAGTCGGTCCGCTGCCGGCCTATGTAAGTCGGTCCGCTGCCGGCCTATGTAAGTCGGTCCGCTGCCGGCCTAGGTAAGTCGGTCCGCTGCCGGCCTAGGTAAGTCGGTCCACTGCCGGCCTAAGTAAGTCGGTCCGCTGCCGGCCTAGGTAAGTCGGTCCGCTGCCGGCCTAGGTAAGTCGGTCCGCTGCCGGCCTATGTAAGTCGGTCCGCTGCCGGCCTAGGTAAGTCGGTCCGCTGCCGGCCTATGTAAGTCGGTTCGCTGCCGGCCTAGGTAAGTCGGTCCACTGCCGGCCTATGTAAGTCGGTCCGCTGCCGGCCTAGGTAAGTCGGTCCGCTGCCGACCTAGGTAAGTCGGTCCGCTGCCGGCCTATGTAAGTCGGTCCGCTGCCGGCCTATGTAAGTCGGTCCGCTGCCGGCCTATATAAGTCGGTCCGCTGCCGGCCTATGTAAGTCGGTCCGCTGCCGGCCTATGTAAGTCGGTCCGCTGCCGGCCTATGTAAGTCGGTCCGCTGCCGGCCTATGTAAGTCGGTCCGCTGCCGGCCTATGTAAGTCGGTCCGCTACCGGCCTATGTAAGTCGGTCCGCTGCCGGCCTATGTAAGTCGGTCCGCTGCCGGCCTAGGTAAGTCGGTCCGCTGCCGGCCTAGGTAAGTCGGTCCGCTGCCGGCCTATATAAGTCGGTCCGCTGCCGGCCTATGTAAGTCGGTCCGCTGCCGGCCTATGTAAGTCGGTCCGCTGCCGGCCTATGTAAGTCGGTCCACTGCCGGCCTATGTAAGTCGGTCCGCTGCCGGCCTATGTAAGTCGGTCCGCTGCCGGCCTATGTAAGTCGGTCCGCTGCCGGCCTAGGTAAGTCGGTCCACTGCCGGCCTAGGTAAGTCGGTCCGCTGCCGGCCTATGTAAGTCGGTCCGCTGCCAGCCTATGTAAGTCGGTCCGCTGCCGGCCTAGGTAAGTCGGTCCACTGCCGGCCTAGGTAAGTCGGTCCGCTGCCGGCCTATGTAAGTCGGTCCGCTGCCGGCCTAGGTAAGTCGGTCCGCTGCCGGCCTATGTAAGTCGGTCCGCTGCCGGCCTATGTAAGTCGGTCCGCTGCCGGCCTATGTAAGTCGGTCGTCCGCTGCCGGCCTAGGTAAGTCGGTCCGCTGCCAGCCTAGGTAAGTCGGTCCGCTGCCGGCCTAGGTAAGTCGGTCCGCTGCCGGCCTAGGTAAGTCGGTCCGCTGCCGGCCTATGTAAGTCGGTCCGCTGCCGGCCTATGTAAGTCGGTCCGCTGCCGGCCTATGTAAGTCGGTCCGCTGCCGGCCTATGTAAGTCGGTCCGCTGCCAGCCTAGGTAAGTCGGTCCGCTGCCGGCCTAGGTAAGTCGGTCCACTGCCGGCCTAGGTAAGTCGGTCCGCTGCCGGCCTAGGTAAGTCGGTCCGCTGCCGGCCTATGTAAGTCGGTCCGCTGCAGGCCTATGTAAGTCGGTCCGCTGCCGGCCTAGGTAAGTCGGTCCGCTGCCGGCCTATGTAAGTCGGTCCGCTGCCGGCCTAGGTATGTCGGTCCGCTGCCGGCCTAGGTAAGTCGGTCCGCTGCCGGCCTAGGTAAGTCGGTCCGCTGCCGGCCTAGGTAAGTCGGTCCGCTGCCGGCCTATGTAAGTCGGTCCGCTGCCGGCCTAGGAAAGTCGGTCCGCTGCCGGCCTATGTAAGTCGGTGCGTATGTTACCACTCCCGCGGTACCCGGGCCTCCGGGTAATAACCAACTCTAATGACCCGATCCGGGACGGGCCGCAGTTAAGCAGCGCCCATCACTTATGTCCGGAGTTCAGTCGGGCGACTAAGTGCGGGATAACGCGCTACTTAGCGCTGGCGTGGCGTTCTCCTGCCGACCTGACACGGTCCGATCGGTCCCGGCGGAATAGGCAGGTCCGGCTATCTGAGATTGCCGTCTGATCAGCCGCCCCCAGCAGGAGCACCGCTGCGGAGGACAATGGTGTGGTCACTGATTACTAGGGCTCAGGTGATCACATAGTACTGGTCTTATTATCACTGATTACTAAAACTGGTGCGATGTTTGATCGTTAATAAAAGTTGTTCTTATGTCAGAGCTGTCATGCTACCCTGTTGTTCTACTGTCCTGTCCTGTCCTGTCCTGTCCTGCCCTGTCCTGTCCTGTCCTGTCCTGTCCTGTCCTGTCCTGCCCTGCTGTCCTGCTGTCCTGCTGTCCTGCTGTCCTGCTATCCTGCTGTCCTGCTGTCCTGCTGTCCTGCTATCCTGAGCGGCCTGTCAGCGCTGTCAGCTGAGGCTCTGAGAGGCGGGATACCGTCCCGGTCGCCCCTGCTTTGTTCCCCCTCGGCGTTCACACCATCGATTTGGGATCGAACGTGGTCTGAGCGGCCAGTCAGGCGGTCGGTCGGCGGCACAGCTGGTATACACGTCAGCCCTCCGCGGCAGCCGGGGCTGCAGGGAATCACCAGCCCTCAGCGGCAGCCGGGGCTGCAGGGAATCGTCCGCCCTCAGCGGCAGCCAGGGCTGCAGGGAATCACCAGCCCTCAGCGGCAGCCAGGGCTGCAGGGAATCGTCCGCCCTCAGCGGCAGTCGGTACTGCAGGGAATCACCAGCCCTCCGCGGCAGTCGGGGCTGCAGGGAATCGTCCGCCCTCAGCGGCAGCCGGGACTGCAGGGAATCGTCCGCCCTCAGCGGCAGCCGGGGCTCCAGGGAATCACCAGCCCTCCGCGGCAGTCGGGGCTGCAGGGAATCGTCCACCCTCAGCGGCAGCCGGGGCTCCAGGGAATCGTCCGCCCTCAGCGGCAGCCGGGGCTCCAGGGAATCACCAGCCCTCCGCGGCAGTCGGGGCTGCAGGGAATCGTCCGGCCTCCGCGGCAGCCGGGACTGCAGGGGATCGTCCGCCCTCAGCGGCAGCCGGGACTGCAGGGAAAGTCCGACCTCCGCGGCAGTCGGGGCTGCAGGGAATCGTCCGCCCTCAGCGGCAGCCGGGACTGCAGGGAATCGTCCACCCTCAGCGGCAGCCGGGGCTCCAGGGAATCACCAGCCCTCCGCGGCAGTCGGGGCTGCAGGGAATCGTCCACCCTCAGCGGCAGCCGGGGCTCCAGGGAATCGTCCGACCTCAGCGGCAGCCGGGGCTCCAGGGAATCACCAGCCCTCCGCGGCAGTCGGGGCTGCAGGGAATCGTCCACCCTCAGCGTCAGCCGGGGCTGCAAGGAATCACCAGCCCTCCGCGGCAGTCGGGGCTGCAGGGAATCGTCCGGCCTCCGCGGCAGCCGGGACTGCAGGGAATCGTCCACCCTCAGCGGCAGCCGGGGCTCCAGGGAATCACCAGCCCTCCGCGGCAGCCGGGACTGCAGGGAATCACCAGCCCTCAGCGGCAGCCGGGGCTGCAGGGAATCACCAGCCCTCAGCGGCAGCCGGGGCTGCAGGGAATCACCAGCCCTCAGCGGCAGTCGGGGCTGCAGGGAATCACCAGCCCTCCGCGTCAGTCGGGGCTGCAGGGAATCGTCCGGCCTCCGCGGCAGCCGGGACTGCAGGGAATCACCAGCCCTCCGCGGCAGTCGGGACTGCAGGGGATCACCAGCCCTCAGCGGCAGCCGGGACTGCAGGGAATCGTCAGCTCCCAGCCGTCATCAGCACAGCAGGGAACCATCAGCCCTCAGGCGCAGCCAACACAGCAGGGAACGAATCATCAGCTCCAGCACAGCGGGGAACCATCAGTCCTCAGCCGTCATCAGCACAGCGGGGACAGGCGACGAAGCATCGACCGTCGGCCAGTGCTGACTAGTTTGGCCCGGTACCACTCTCAGTACCAACGCTCGCCAGGCCTGTCCCGCCAGACCAGTTATATATTGGTCGCCACACCACACAGCGCCAGTACGGCTCCACGCAAGACCACATGCCACAGACCAGTCAGGTCCATAGCAACCAGGCATGTCTTCCATCACTGCACCACCGGAGCGCAGGCAGATCCATACACGATTTGGTGTGATGAACTGTTCCCAATCATCCCAGCGATAGCGCGGTTGACGGGAAGCAGCCCACTCCTCGACTCGTGTAACTGATAGCACGTGGCACGTGGATTGCACGTACACCACGTGGCTGATGATTGAGATTGTTGATCGCAACGCGGCACTGGCATATCCCATCTACGGTCTAGTGGGTTTCGACTAGTGCGCGGTGAGCTAGCTCAGCTTCGTCCGCATCTCGATTGAAATCAACAGAACTGAATGCGTCGTTCTGTGTGCCGGAGGGCATATTGTGGATGAGATGCTGCTGTTGTTTTAAAAACACTCTCACAAGAGCCCGACGCAACAGCAGAATAGCGCCTTACAGCTCGCATGCAAATGAGCAGAAGTGATCAAAGTCGGCTGAAGGAATTGCCTCCGGCGAACAGAGACTATCGACCGGCCTGAGCCCGGAGACTGTGGTACTGTTCGGTGGCTCGCAGCGGCCGACTGGGCCACCTGGAATACGGGGCAGGGAGAGCGCAGACAGGTGGAACACTACATAGATTGCATGTTGCTGCAGTTCTGCGGACCCGAGCACGATTGTACGGCAGTGAAAGGAAATTGGTAAGAACGAAACCCAAAAGAGACTTGTCAAATGGGTTAGGGTATGGATAATACGTAAGTATGGGAATACGAATACATTTATTAATATTATCAATAACAAGTAATAATAAATGAATAAATAGTGAAGATAACGCTTAGCATCTTGAAATTGAATGTCAGAAAGAGAACATCACTTGTATTGGATCCTCTCAACCCGTACGCTGGGGAGACTTGGAACGGCTCCTTGAAACACACCGCTTGAACAATGGCATTGACTGAAACTCAGTTTAAACCAGGCGCCAAAACAAGTAACTTTAGTCTTTATGACATTATATATTAACGCTCTAAAAGGCTGTAAACCCATCAAAACCTAATGTCTAATTTATTGATGAAGTGCTGCTGAATGCTGATAATATTTTTCACTTGGTATCTTCTTTCACAGGAGGGATATCTTAGAATCGTCGCCATGAACCTACAAAGTTAAAAATAACACCATGCAAAGTTGGCCTCGACAGGCTGTCATTTACATAAGGTTAATGACAAGATGACTAAACAGTTGTGGGCCGGCTAGGTCGATCGACCGCCTCCCCAGTTGTGCGAGGAATATCCCGCCCCAGTTGACACTAAATATAATTTTGTGTGATGGTAATATTTGCTCATATATAGTTTGAATGAATGTCACGCACATGTTTTCGTTCCGTAGCGTATATGGCCGCCGAGAAACCAGGATAGTACCCACCCCCCCCCCCCCCGAACTTGTTATCCGGTTAGGACAGCATTGCTCGCTTGTTATCAAATGATGTCTACCTACTTTAAAATGCTTTTTTTAATCGACCTTCTCCTTGAATGAACCAAAGTAAGAAATTAAACTTTGTTTTACATTTGCATTCGGGCACAGCCCTTCATCAGATGTATTGCAATCGAGATTTCGATTGCAATACATCTGATGAAGGGCTGTGCCCGAATGCAAATGTAAAACAAAGTTTAATCTCTTACTTTGGTACATTCAAGAAGGTCGATTCAAAACATTTTAAAATATATTCATGCTCCTTGCACAAGCACTACGAGAGATGTCTACCTACGTTTAATTTGGACTAATAAAGGTGCGCGTACGGTCTTTACGGCCATCGGTGTCGTTGCTCTTGTAAAGCGGCTGACTTAATGTTATATATAAATATCATGCAACTACTGCAGCACTAACGGGACAACAAAGCATGATAGCTTATTCATAAATAATTTTGTCTGGCGCTAGATACCTCGTATACAATATGCACGTCATGCTTTTATCCATCTCAGCGCAGTTCGTGCAGACTGCAGATGCCCAACAGTAGCATGTTGACTAACTGAATTTCGACACAACACCGCAAAGTCTGCTACTAAAACCTGCATGATGAACAGTGAACACACATAGTGCCAAGGTACTATACTATACCGCAAATACCGCAAATGCGGTATGCTCGAATCGTGATGTCCCACTAAGAGAAATTTATGTCCCTTGTGGAACATGATTCCCCAAACTAGTGTCGTGCTACCGACTTTATTGTGAGAGGCGTGATCCCCCTAGAGGAAAATATGATGCCCTTAGTGGGAGATGTGATGCCACTACTGGAAGATGTGATGCCACTACTGGAAGATGTGATGCCCTTGGTAGAAGGTGGGATGTCCCTTGTGGAAGATGCGATACCCTCACTGGAAGATGTGATGCCCCTAGTGAAAGATGTTAAGACCCTATTGTTGAATGCGATGCCTCTACTAGAAGAGGCGATGCCTCCAGTGGAAGATGCGATGCCCCTCATGGAAGATGTGGTGCCCCTGGCCACTGGTGGAAGATGATATACCCCTACTGGAAGATGCGATGCCCCTGCTGCAACCTATGATACACCTAGTGGAAGATGTGATGCCCGAGGAGAAAATGTGATGCCCCTAGTGGAACTTGGAAAATGCGATGCCCTTCTGGAAAATGTGATGCCCCGGTGGAAGATGTGATGCCCCAGTGGAAGATGTAATGCGCCCACTGGAAGTTGTAATGCCCGGCAGTGGAAGATGTGATGCCCTAATGGAAGATGTGATGCCTCTAGTGGTAGATGCGATGTCCATTTTTAAGATGTGATGCCCCTACTGGAAGATGTGGTGTCCCTATTGGAAAATGTCAAGGTCCTATTGGAAAGTGTGATGCCCCTAACTAGAAGACGCGATGCCTCTAGTGGAAGATTTGATGCCTTTAGTGGAAGATGTGTTTCCCTACTGGAAGATATGATGCCCCTCATGGAAGATGTGGTGCCCCTCGTGTAAAATGTGATGCCCGTAATGGAAGATGTGATGCCCAAAGGAGAAAAGATGATGCCCCTGGTGGAAAATGTAATACCCCTAGTGGACGATGCGATGCCCCTACTAGACGATGTGATGCCTCACTGCAAGCTACCTTGCCCCTAGTGGACGATGTGATGCCCTTGTGGAAGATGTGCCCTAGTAAGATTCGATACCCCTACTGGAAGATATTATGCCCCCACTGGAAGATGAGATGCCCCTAGTGGAAGATATGAAGCCTCTTGTGGAAGATGTGGTGCCCTTGTAGAAGATGTGATGCCTGTACTGGAAACTATGATGCCCCTAGTGTGATGCCCCCTGTTGAGGATGTGATGCCCCTAGTGTGATGTCCCTTGTTGAGGATGTGATGCCCCTGCTGGAAGATGTGAGGTCTGTTCTGAGAGCTGTGAGCCCCTTTTGGAAGATATGATGTCCCTTGTAGAATACATTTACCCCACCTTAGGTCATAGACAGGACAATTCCGAGAGAGCAAACTTCTAGCTACTGATGGCCTCAAAACGTGCTGTACATTTTATGTCATTCAGGTACTTACAGGGACGGTATTTGTTCGCAAGATTACTGTCTCACAGAAAATATCGCGGCGCTTTTTTTAAATAGATATTTCGCCAAAGTTGGGTCCGTTTATCATCACGAGATGCTCTCGATCTCACTCAAGTCACGTGCCTTTGGCATCGATGAGTCTCAAAGAGGTCTCGAAACCGGTCACAGGTCTTCGCCATTGTTCCCGACTTGGGCCCCTAAAGGCCCTGGTGATTCCGGTCCTCAGCTTGTCATTTGAGTTGCATCTGGATCTGTTGTACTCCCATTTATCCGCGCCCGACACAAAAAGTCGAAGAGGTTGCAGTCAGGCGAGTTGGGAGGCTAAATGTCTGGTGCAGCGTGGTCGACGAAGTTCTCCTAAAATCAAGCCTGGTTCTTCCTGCTGGTGTGGCAAGGTCCATAGCCTTGCTGCCACTCTCAGGGCCTGCCTGCGGTACCCGGTCGATCACCACCTCGCTCAGAACACTATACAGCCGTCGCTGTTCGGCATGTTTACCTTCACTACTTACGTCGATCATGGGTGTCGTCGATCGTCGAGCACGTGGGTTTTCTCTTTGCTGTCGCCTCATAATCGAATACTGAATGTTTCAGCTCCTTTCTGACCTTTTCCAACAACCTTCTGCTGACAATGAAGAAGTTTGAAATCTCCTTGCTTGTCTGTCGGCGTGGATTCCGAGGCGGCCTCTTCCACAAAATGGGGGTTCAAAATCTTTCATAGTCGATTTTTTGCAAAGATTTAATTAGCTTATACTTGAACCTTTTCCGGTGGTGAGTTGTCTTGATCTGACCGGAGCCGTGACCTGAGATGACCTGGGATCAAATTTTCACAAAAGCTGTGCAGATGATTGGGGATAAGGCGAGCACAAATATACCGAGGCACTGCGCCGCCTTTTTCGGCATCTCCGAAAAGCCTTACCGGTATGTACAAACACCGCCTCCCCCAGCAGCGCGCACGTTAAGAAAACTGACAAAGGGACCTATTCCCTTAACCCGCCATTGACTGGGGGGGGGGCGTTTAACGCGCGAGTCACTGGGGGGGGGGGGGCGTTTAACGCGCGAGTCACTGGGGGGGGGGTTAGCCCCCCCCCCCTTAGGAATATTAGGAATACCTAAATAACAAATGCAGATATCGACGCCAAACTTTCAGTACCTTTCCAGGCATCATTTTTACATCTTTTGAGAGAAAAAATAAAAAATGTCGTCAGAAATGTTTTGAGATATAGTGAATTCAGTGACGTCACTAAACACGATTTTTACACCAAAATCGGCTAAACTTTGCCAGGCCGTGCAAAGGCCACATTTGAAGAAAAATGCAATCTAAAAACGCTAAAAGGTAGAAAATTGCAAGCAGCTATCTCGAAATTTCGAAAGTTTTGGTTTTTTACTCCAAACATTTCAACTAAAAAATTGTTTTGAAAAAATGCTCACAAAATCAAATATTTCAAAGATATTGAAAAACCCGGAATATATGCCAGATAACGACATATGGGCAACTACCATACCAAATTTCAAAATTATATCATCTTTTTCGACTGTCATGGCATATAAAGTATGGGTAAATCATGACGTCATATTTTGAAATTGCGTTTTTTTGGCTTTTATTGACCGGATACAGACAAATAAATGCCAGCACTGTGTTTGTTTTTAGATACAACTGATATAGAAACATGCTTTCTTAATTTTGATTTATCAATTTCAAATTTTGACCTTCAGTGACCTGAACTTGACCTGAACTTGACACTAACTTCACGTAAACGAAGTCAGGTGGTAAAATGACTACCACTATCGAATTATACGCGTAAAAGCGTCCATAAAACATGTGCTGCATGACTTTCGTAGATATTTTGTGTGTAGTGGCCTTTTGTGACCTGACCTTGACCTTGATCTTTTCCAACAATCTCACTTTAGCTCATGTGGGATATGTATCATACCTTTGGCAGCACTTTGGGTGATTATAGGCGCAATCGAAGGCCATGGATGGCAAGTATTGTCCATAAACTCAAATACCTTGATTTTGACGTTTGACTTGACCGTGACCTGACATGTGACCTTAATTTTTTTTTTAAGTTTGCGTTAGGTTTATCTCATTGAGCGCTTTCGAATACCGCCTTGCGCGTCCCGGTGCGATCATTGGTTCTGAAGATACCAGGGGGGCTAACCCCCCCCCCCCCCCCAGTGAGTCGTGTTACAGAATATACCTCGGTGACTGCCGGGTTAATGCTCCCCTGATGAATTTTCGTAATAGCTCAAACACGAATAGCTTTATCAATGTGAAATTTTGGGTACCTTCTTATACATCACGTTTACGTCTTCTGTTACAGAATAAAGCAATTTCGTCGAAAAAAATAGAGTTAGATCGAATTTAGTGACGTCACTACACACGAGTTTTACACCAAAATCAGCTAAATTTTGCCAAGCCGTAGAAATGCCATATTTAAAGAAAAATGCAATCGAAAAACACCAAAAGATAGAAAATTGCAACGGCTACAAACTTGTGATCTCGGAATTGTGACAATTTTTGATTTTGACTAAAAGAAAATCAAAAACTTTTTTTTGTGGAAAATGCCCACAAAATCGATTTTGTTCTAAGATATTCAAAAAGCCGGAATTTATGTCAGAGAACCAAATATGGGAAACTACCATACCACATTTCAGATTGATATCACCATTTTTGACTGACGTATGGCATCTAAAGTGTGGGTAACTCATGACGTGATATTAAACAAATGGGGCTTTGTTCACCAGATACATACAAATAATTATGCAGGAGTTAAATCGGTTTACGGTGATTGCAACATGTTCAAATTAGTTTATGTTAATGAAATATCATAAAATTTGCATGGCAGAGGCGGTTTCAGGGGCTTCAAAAAGGGGGGGGGGTCCAGGAAGTATTCAATGCTTAGCGGGAAGCCAATAGAGCGATGTAAGGAGCATTTATAGCTATCAAGATGTAAACAATAGCTTCTCCTTCCATTATTTTATAATTTATTACATATAGAGATGCAGGGGCGTGTTCAGCCACATGAAAAGGGGGGGTGACTGGCATGGTGATGACGATATGCCAGCGATTACGGCGCAATAGACGGTAAACTTATAATGATATATGCACATATGAGGCCAGGAGAGAGAATACAATATTGTTTTTTTCAGAGGCGCGCTCAGGAATGGAAGAAAGGGGGTCCTATTATTGCAAGGGAACTACGAGGCATGGGCCTACAATGACATAACATACTGCAGTTCTCGGATGAAACACGCACCACAGGGTACTCTACGAATGAGTATAAGATAACAGGCGAGTCCAGGTAGGGTAAAAGGGAGGTAAGCAATGTGAATTGAAGTTGGAAGTGAAATAGTCACTGTTGACTAGTTAGTATCATAATAGCGGATAATGTACGTATCAAAAGGTCTTGCGCCTACCCAGTTTGGATCCTGGTTCACCTATGATGAAGTAAAACATCCAAAAAGGAACTATCTACGATCAGTAACTTATTTATAAAGCAACTTGCCTGCGGTTAATATTTTTTCCCAATTTGACCTCCCTTTTCCACTAACCTGGTACCGCCTATGGCAAAAACAAATATTTATAACTGTTTTGTCTAATTTCACAATAACGTACCATTTCATTTATCAAAACACATCATCAAAAGATGGTTTTATTACGCATTTACTTCACCCCATATTGAGTGACCTGCACACGCCTATGATTTTTGCATTTTCAAAAGCCAATGCCACATATCAATTTATAATTCAATCTCTATCGATTTCCATTAGTTGTGTTAAAATCAGTTGATAAACATGACAGCTGTGTTGGATCACAAATACCACTAAAATTTGTAGTTTTTGCCCCCCTGTTGCCCCCCAATAAAATGTTTGTATTGTTATTAATTAGAAATGTAGATCATGTTGAGGGGAGCCAAATGTCGTTTCATTTTTGAAAATCGTACAGGTAGATCTCGAGATCTCCGGGGGGGCGGAACCCCCCCCCCCCCCCCCCCTGTTACAAATAGGGGTAGCCAGGAGCCTGTTACAAATAGGGTTAAGGAATGGATCGTCGAACGAAGACTTCTATACCAAAACTTGTTAAAACTTGTCAGAAACTTGTCAGAATCTTTCAGCGCAATAATCCTTCGTGAAAACGGCTAATATATAATGTAATAAAGTGTGTTCTTTTGTCACCTGGCGTGGGCGGTGGTCGCTACAGTGATGTCGCGCCCTCCGCCCCAGGATGTGCACGCTCATTAGAAAACCAATTAATGCGTGTAATTGTCCGCTGTTTGCGATCCCTAATTGGAACCTGAAGCCGCGGACACGTGTCTCGCTGGGGATGAAATTAGATATATTGCGCTGTGCACAAGTTGTTTGTCCCTCTCGAAAACCTTCTGTGGATACGAGAGTAGCATCGCAACTCTGCGTGACAATACACGTGCAGGACATGAATGACATGTGGTCGGTGACGCTGACCATCACAGGGCAGATCAAATCCATGTAGTGCTGTGAGGCCGTCTCCGTTGCCAGGTGGTTTCTCGCTATACATCGCCTTCCGGTAGCTACAGGGTGTGCTGGCCATGGTTTTGACTCTAAAACGAGGTTGTTCTGCCAAGAAGAAGGCTCTCTGTTTAGGAGAGCTCTGTGCTGAGGTGCGGAGACGAGTAAAACCTGTGTCTCCTATGGATGTAATGCTGAGATAGAGCAATGCACGACTCGAAAATATGCTATAATTTGTAGTTAAAATAGATCCGTTAGCATCTAAAACTGCAGATAAAAAAACGATAAGTGCAAGCCTTCTGGTGCTTATAAATGCATTGTAGAACTTCGCTTACACCTAAATTGTGAAAATCAAACTGGAAGCTAATTCCTGTCGTTCTTTTCAAACATCAATATTTGTACACCGAAGCACATATTTCTTGCAAAATCGCCCAAAGCAAAATACGTTTCAATCCTTTTGCAGTAAAGTAATTTATTTCTGTACCTTAATCTTCTCTTATCTGACGGACTTTATACTGCAGGCGAGAATAGGCTGATGGTTTGAGACCGACTGCAGACCGCCTGTAAGCCGAACCGGCTTGCTGGATAAGCTGGGCTGATGGGAGCTGGCAACGAGAGGCCTGCAGCCCCGCAGACGGCCGGCCGGCGCCCTAGATAGAGTACTGCTCGAGTGGCCGGCCTCCGATGGAACACCAGGCGGCATGGCGGCTATCGTAAATGTTGCATGCTCACTATATTTCAGTGTTAGGTCACGATCTGCATTTCACAATCAAATGGGTCCGTGTTGAATTAACATGGTCCTTGTTATCATATGGTTAAAAAGTTGTACTGTATCAATGCACACAAACACACAATACTACCTTTCGTCTACATAAGTTCGATGTTCAGATGCCACCGGGGTGACGATTTTAAATTTTTAAATCAAATTGTAACTTCAAGTAATTTGAGTCACGCAGTATAGAGCAGGAGTTACGTATGTGCTGCAGTGAGTTGACTGGCTCTTGGTCAGGGAAGCAAAAGCCACCTCCTGGTCTTCGCAGTTTCGCAAAACAGATTAACAAAAACAGCAAAACAGCAAAACAGCAAAAATAACAGATTTAAAGTGAAATGTTTGGTTACGAGTTACGACCAAGCTTGACTCTGAAACCTTCAAGTGCACCATGGTGATGTGCACTATGTCTTGATGTGCGCTATGCGTGATGTGCACTATAATCCGTCTGTCCCAATTCAAAACACGTGTTATATGTTGTAGGTAAGCTACTTACTCTCTTTGACTTGAGCCGCACCCGAAACAAACTTTCCTATGATGTGAGAGAAACTGATTCAGGCGTTTTAACTCATTGATTTTTTTTTAAAATCAGTATAATACGAACCAGTAACTCAGTACTCAGTATAATAATACTGAACTCAGTATAATAATACTGAACTCAGTATAATAATACTGAACTCAGTATAATAATACTGAACTCAGTATAATAATACTGAACTCAGTATAATAATACTGAACTCAGTATAATAATACTGAACTCAGTATAATAATACTGAACTCAGTATAATAATACTGAACTCAGCATAATAATATTGAACTCAGTATAATAATACTGAACTCAGTATAATTATACTGAACTCAGTATAATAATACTGAACTCAGTATAATAATACTGAACTCAGTATAATAATACTGAACTCAGTATACTAATGCTCAGAGACCATAAGCTACCTATGATCTCGGCTAAATCCGTCAGCTCCACGTGATCTTGGCCATCAGCCAGTCTCAGACTGTCAAATTGTGAACTCACACAGTTTATCCTTGCAGGCATGTTCGTCACTTCGGTGGTCATTCGATAAGTTCTTAGGTATATTGTGCTTGAGTTGGACGGATACGGACAGAGGTACAGTTGCGCGGGGAGAACCCGGGGCGACGCCGTTCATCTGCAGTCCACTGAACCATGTGATGCCGTTGTGCAGTGACATTATGGCTCCGGTCGCTCGCCGTTGTTTGAATCCTGTGTAGTGTTGCATAGCCAATCTATTCGATATCAAACGACAGATCAGATCAAACGACTGCGGGAGTAGGTATATTGTGCTTGAGTTGGACGGATACGGACAGAGGTACAGTTGCGCGGGGAGAACCCGGGGCGACGCCGTTCATCTGCAGTCCACTGAACCATGTGATGCCGTTGTGCAGTGACATTATGGCTCCGGTCGCTCGCCGTTGTTTGAATCCTGTGTAGTGTTGCACAGCCAATCTATTCGATATCAAACCACAGATCAGATCAAACGACTGCGGGAGATGGGCAGAGGTCCCTGACTGGGCAGAAGTCCTGCTTCTGCGCCTGACATCACGGAAATTGCCCTTTCAGAAGATGTTACCGGACAATGGTTTCGCTAATTACAATAATTGTTTTCACTAATTACGTCCACAATCGGCGAGATAACGGAACAAATCTGCAAGTGACGTAATAGTTTGTAAAATACTACACACTGGATTCTCGAGAGTCAATATTAATATTATTATTCCACAATGCACTAAATGGAAAGAACCAATGCACGCGCTGTAGAAAGGTGGTTGCGTCAACTGATTCCTCGCTTCTATCCAGCTAGGGGACTATACAGAGGAGCTGTTGTGAATTCAGTGTGACAACCACTAGCCGTTTCAACGAAGGATTATTGCGCTGAAAAGATTATGAAAGTTTCTGAAAAGTTTTAAAATGTTTTGGTATAAAAGTCTTGGTATAAAAGTATTAAGTATGAAAGTCTTATACAAGTCTTAACCCGCGCACTGCAGGGGGAGTTGATTTCCGCCCCCCCCCCCTCAGGTTTTTAAAAGATAGTGAAAGCGCCGCCGGGTTTTGGCACACCTGTTAGGACATCAATTGCGCACACTTTGAAGACAAAAAATAACCCTCGGGTCATCTCAGGTCAGGTCACCAGACCAGGTCAAGTGACCCCACCTCCAAAAATAATTGCAGTTGTGCCAAAGCCAGAGTTTTTCACCGATCAGTTTGAAACTTACAGGATGTCATGAGGCCATAAGTAATTACAATTCGTTTATCTCGGAATTTTTATATCGGTGATTTAACGTCAGGTCAATTTCGTAACCTCCCCATAATAAGTCAATGGGGGAAATATACAAATGCTTCCTATTTCAAGGATATGCATGATATTAGTCCAATTACTTCTGGATCGTGTTATAGGATATTATTGATGATCCAAGTGTAATTTTTGTTCCGTAACCCCTATTGGGTTATTTGAGGTCATGCGAGGTCACCATCACTTTTTTTGTCAATAACTCCCGACATAATGAAAATAGAGAAGTAAAACAGACATCAATGTGTTTGTTTCGTCGAGATACGTCTTCCCATATGAAACATGCCCCACTTGGGTCACCACTTGACTTTGACCTGAGGTCAAATTTGAAAGTTGACTTAACAAGCTCACCATGTATATCATTCAAAACGCCTTGACAAGATAAACACAATGGCGTAAACAGTTTTTTGTTATCTTTATTAAGTAACAAGTTAATAGCAAACAAAAATATTTTAGAAAAAAAAATCATTTTTTTACCTCTGGAGCCTCAAATATTGACCTGTGATAAAATCTGAGGACAACTCAGCGATTGCAAATTTCAC
>JAXIVJ010007310.1:0-37500 GCA_036785665.1 Chirona hameri | reverse complement strand
GGACAGTGGACAGTGGACAGTGGACAGTGGGACAGTGGACAGTGGTGACAGTGGACAGTGGACAGTGGACAGTGGACAGTGGACAGTGGACAGTGGACAGTGGACAGTGGACAGTGGACAGTGGACAGTGGACAGTGGACAGTGGACAGTGGACAGTGGACAGTGGACAGTGGACAGTGGACAGTGGACAGTGGACAGTGGACATGTGGACAGTGGACAGTGGACAGTGGACAGTGGACAGTGGACAGTGGACAGTGGACAGTGGACAGTGGACAGTGGACAGTGGACAGTGGGACAGTGGACAGTGGGCAGTGGGCAGTGGACAGTGGACAGTGTACAGTGGACAGTGGACAGTGGACAGTGGACAGTGGACAGTGGACAGTACTGATTGCCAGCTGGCATTGTCTCTCAGTAATCCAGCTTATGCCGGAGTGGTGGGTCCTGACTGTCCTCATTGCAGATGCCGCCAGCCGAGGCGACCCGTGGGGTCAGGTGGCCGAGGGCCAGTGGCGGCCGCCGTCCGAACTCAGCCCAGCCGGGCGTGTCGCAGCGCGGTTAATTGTTGTTGCTGGCGCGGCCGGACGGCGCGGGCGTGTCCAACTCGGTTTGTTACTGTCACACGTGAGAGGCGATCGTCAGCCGACTGAGCCTCTCTCTAATTGGGCGCCTGTCATTGGGCGGGGACAGTGCTCGACTGCAGGGCAGACACACAAGCACACACACACACACACACACACACACACACACACACACACACACACACACACACACACACACACACACACACACACACACACACACACACACACACACACACACACACACACACACACACACACACACACACACCACACACACACACACACACACACACACACACACACACACACACACACACACACACACACACACACACACACACACACACACACACACACACACACACACACACACACACACACACACACACACACACACACACACACACACACACACACACACACACACACACACACACACACACACACACACACACACACACACACACACACACACACACACACACACACACACACACACACACACACACACACACACAACACACACACACACACACACACACACACACACACACACACACACACACACACACACACACACACACACACACACACACACACACACACACACACACACACACACACACAACACACACACACACACACACACACACACACACACACACACACACACACACACACACACACACACACACACACACACACACAACACACACACACACACACACACACACACACACACACACACACACACACACACACACACACACACACACACACACACACACACACACACACACACACACACACACACACACACACACACACACACACACACACACACACACACACACACACACACACACACACACACACACACACACACACACACACACACACACACACACACACACACACACACACACACACACACACACACACACACACACACACACACACACACACACACACACACACACACACACACACACACACACACACACACACACACACACACACACACACACACACACACACACACACACACACACACACACACACACACACACACACACACACACACACACACACACACACACACACACACACACACACACACACACACACACACACACACACACACACACACACACACACACACACACACACACACACACACACACACACACACACACACACACACACACACACACACACACACACACACACACACACACACACACACACACACATACACACACACACACACACACACACACACACACACACACACACACACACACACACACACCACACACACACACACACACACACACACACACACACACACACACACACACACACACACACACACACACACACACACACACACACACACACACACACACACACACACACACACACACTGTGTGATGGCAGACATAAATGGTGCCCCTGGCATCACGAGCTGGGCTCGACCCGTGGAAGGGAGAAGGGAGGGGCACACAAGAGCGCAGCCTCTAAATCTCGGGACGCGAGGAGCGCGACCTGGGTGTGTCGCCGCTCGACATAAACCATCAGGTGCCAGCCGGTGCCGGGCCCACCATGGATCACTGCAGGCGACGCGGAACGTGATGAATTCGTCTGGACGTGTGCAACAGTCGCCCTGCAGGCCGCTATATTTGTACGGGGCGTCGCCGGCCGTTTATCAATGCAGTTGCGGCGCTGCAGCTCTCAATGTGGCGCATCAGCGCGTGGCCTGGTGACGCAGTTGCGGACAGAATCGGACCGACGACAATGCTCTGATTCTCACCGTGTCATGTCGTGTGGTTTGGAGCCGGGTCACAAGTGTCCCGTGAGGTCACGGGTCGGGAATTAATTCAGCTTAGGTTGACCTTGGTCGGATTGCGTCTGAGCAGTGTCGGGAATTAATTCAGCTTAGGTTGACCTTGGTCGGATTGCGTCTGAGCAGTGTCGGGAATTAATTCAGCTTAGGTTGACCTTGGTCGGATTGCGTCTGAGCAGTGTCGGGAATTAATTCAGCTTGGGTTGATCTTGGTCGGATTGCGTCTGAGCAGTGTCGGGAATTAATTCAGCTTAGGTTGACCTTGGTCGGATTGCGTCTGAGCAGTGTCGGGAATTAATTCAGCTTAGGTTGACCTTGGTCGGATTGCGTCTGAGCAGTTATGTAGCTTTGCCTAAAGCTGTTGGGCTCCAGCTAGCATGCCTGTCGTTTCATGAGGATCCAGGGAAACACAACTTCGATAGGCTTCTACTCAGCTCATTGGAACACAAATATATTAGGATTTTACAGCATTTATGACCTGAATGTAAGCATTGATATGCTCCCATAATATGTTCTGTTCTGTATGTATTGTAATTTACGCTAGACTGGAAGAGCCATGAATTGTGGAAATCCTAAGAAATAAATGATGATGATGATATTTACTCATTGCGTGTCATTTCGATGTTTGAACAAAAAGGAAGAAAACGAAAATGGCAATACAATATACAGCTCGCATATCAATGCAAGCTTCTGCCATGCACATCAATGCAAGCTTCTGCTAGTATTTGTTGTACATCGACATGCATGGACGTAAAAACGTTTTGGGGGCAGCCGTAACCTCACCGGATAAATAGACCCCTCTCTAACTCGAAAACTAAAAGAGCTAGAAAGACGCAGAAAAGCGTTACAAAACTATCGACAAAGGCATTCGAAGTTACTTTGGGTATTATTTGGCTCAGGTTAATATTGAGGTCACCAGAGGTCATCAAAGGTCAAATTGTCCAAGTACAGAGGAGTGTTCGGCATCTAAGAATCTTCGACTGCTAATGCTCAGTAGGGCACACTGAGTGGGCGGAGGCTAACTGGCGCATGACGTCAGAAACTATGATATAATCGCCCGGCATGCTCCTCAAAATGTCTAAGCCAGAAATATATGGATGCGCCCGATCTCAGAATAAAATTTAGACAATATTGGCGCCGGCGACAAAATAAGCGGACACATATCGCGGAAACTGGCGGATTTTGAGAAGATGAAGATGAAGCAGCTCACCTCATCGCTGATGATCCGCGGTCTTCGTTGACGTGATTCATGACAACGTCAGCATCGCTACTTTCCTGTCTTCCATGAAAGCATTGTTGATTAAACCAAAGAACTGACGAATCCCTCTTCGTTCACCTTCCATCCCGATCGCAGATATAAATACATTATTATAAACAATTTAAAAGCACGTATTGCGTGCCTCGCAACGGGATTACAAGAAAGCTACAATAAATAAAACATAAAACAGAAAGCTTATAAAAAGGCTGCCGCGATTTTTTAGAGGCCACTTCGTCATTGCAAATGCAATTGACCTAAGAATATTCTGCCCATCCATGACGTCATAAAAAGTGTCATAACGTCACCGAAGATGTGACGTCACCTAAGCTAAAAATATTATTAGATGCTGAACAGGCCGCAGGACTTTGCTCTAGAAACCCCTAAATGTCTCAGGAACTATGACAGCTAGGAACAAACGGGAAAAAATAGAAAGTTCATGACAAATCCATTTGGTGTCGTCAAATTTTAGTTCAGGTCAATAACTTAGGCGCCAGAAGTCACATGCGTCACATGCGTTCACCAAAGGTCACGAGGGCATTTTTTTCCAAAATGTTTGTTCATTAATAACTTTTTATTAGTTGACCCTATTGTGTGAGGGGTCAGCAGCTGATCGTCACGAGATTGTCGTCTCCGGAGGTTGTTGACATCAGAGTTCATTGACTCGTCAACAATATAGTGATTTGGCGCGCGATGATTGGCGGAGGTGACGATTGCGTGTGATGACGCATTGTGCGTGGTGGCTCCTGATAGGCGGAGCCCTCCAGCTGCGACTGATTCTGAGGGATTCGGGGATTCGGGTTGCGGCAGCCGACGTGAATTGAGCTCTCGCTGTTTGTGCGATTTACCTTGGACCAATACAACGCGATAATCTAAACCTTTCTCAGACCACGTCTACATTTGGTGGTAGCGATGGGACTCACGCCTTGCTGTGGTAAAGCACTTAAATCATGTAACTTAATCGAAATCGCGACCGCGGTCTGAGTTGTGTTGCGGCGACGTCACTGTCGGTTCGGTTCTCAATATGGCGGCTGTTGCTGCCTTTCCGTCTGCTGCGTCGCCGCCACTGACGCTGACGGGTGTCACCTGCTGAGTGGCTCAGCCTCTGCGGCCTCTGTGCTTGTCGGGTAGCCGCTGCTACCGTTTCTGTCTGCGCTGAGTGACTGCCAGCGCCTCTGTCGTCATCTGGACAGTTTTTACGGCCTCCAATGTCCGCCGCCGCCGTGTCGTCGCCGCCGCCGTTGTCAGGGCGGCTGTTCCTGCTTCTACCGTGTCGCCGCCGCCTTTGCTGCTGTATTCTGAGCGGCCGCGGCCTCTGCTCTTTCTGTCGGCTGCCGCTGCCGCTGGGAGGCTGACGTGTTTTGGGCGGCTGCTGTTCCTGTCTCGACCGACTGCCGTGTCGCCGCCGCCTTTGCTGCTGTATTCTGAGCGGCCGCGGCCTCTGCTCTTTCTGTCGGCTGCCGCTGCCGCTGGGAGGCTGACGTGTTTTGGGCGGCTGCTGTTCCTGTCTCGACCGACTGCCGTGTCGCCGCCGCCGCCGCTCCCGTTGCTGAGCGGCCGCGGCCTCTGCTCTTTCTGCCGGCTGCCGCTGCCGCTGGGAGGCTGACGTGTTTTGGGCGGCTGCTGTTCCTGTCTCGACCGACTGCCGTGTCGCCGCCGCCTTTGCTGCTGTATTCTGAGCGGCCGCGGCCTCTGCTCTTTCTGTCGGCTGCCGCTGCCGCTGGGAGGCTGACGTGTTTTGGGCGGCTGCTGTTCCTGTCTCGACCGACCGCCGTGTCGCCGCCGCCGCCGCTCCCGTTGCTGAGCGGCCGCGGCCTCTGCTCTTTCTGCCGGCTGCCGCTGCCGCTGGGAGGCTGACGTGTTTTGGGCGGCTGCTGTTCCTGTCTCGACCGACCGCCGTGTCGCCGCCGCCGCCGCTCCCGTTGCTGAGCGGCCGCGGCCTCTGCTCTTTCTGTCGGCTGCCGCTGCCGCTGGGAGGCTGACGTGTTTTGGGCGGCTGCTGTTCCTGTCTCGACCGACCGCCGTGTCGCCGCCGCCGCCGCTCCCGTTGCTGAGCGGCCGCGGCCTCTGCTCTTTCTGCCGGCTGCCGCTGCCGCTGGGAGGCTGACGTGTTTTGGGCGGCTGCTGTGCCTGTCTCGACCGACTGCCGTGTCGCCGCCGCCGCTCCCGTTGCTGAGCGGCTGCGGCCTCTGCTCCCCTGTCGGGTAGCTGCTACTGAGACTCGCAGCGGATGATGGAGCGAGCAGCCTCCATCGTCCGCTGCGTCGACGCCACTACTGCCGTCGTCTGCTGCGGGGCGGCTGCTGCTGCCCTCTCGTCTACTGACCAGTCACGGACTACCGCTCTGGTCTGCGGCACGGCTACCGTCGCCGCGCCCGCCAGCTGCGCGGCCGCTACCGTCGTTCTTCGACCGGCCTGCTGGTCAGCTTCAGCTACAGCTGGGGCATTCCACGACATTTCGACAATTTTTTCCCAATTTTCACCCTCATCTCTCACTATTTGTTCAAAATTGGTCGTTAGAGTTCAAAATTGGTCGTTAGAGTTCAAAATTGGTCGTTAGGTCCTGAATTCAGTTGTGTCAATATTAGCTCGATCTGACATCAAGTTTTCGAGTTATAGCCTCGGGAATTTTGGCAAGGTCATGCTGCAAAGATATTTTGGAGGCCAAAATAACGCATTTGACTTAACCAAATATTACAAAAATACTTATATGCCTGATTCGCAATCAAACAGAGATTATATTTCTGGGCTTTGTTGCGCGACCTTGAATGACCTTGAAACCGTGACCTTGTGACCTTGTTTTCGTTGACCTCGTGCGACCCCGGATACACCTCTGATGTAAATTTCTCCCTTTGCAAAGTACTTGTCAATATATTGCCTAACAATGAAAACAATATAAAAGTGCGTTTTTCATCTAATGTCCATTTTTTTGCTTATATTTTCTATTTAGTTCGAAAACACGCACGTATATGGACGGAAAATATGGAAATTAGACGAAAAACGCACCTTTTTTATTTGTTGCGTTGTTAGGCAATATACTGACATGTATTTTGCAAAGTGGAAAATTGAAATCAGGTGTACGTGGTCATACGATGTCAACGAAAAAAATGTAATGAGGTCACGGGGTCAAGGTCGTTCAAGGTCACGCAACAAAGCCCAGAAATAGATTATCCGTTTCATTGCAAATTCAGCCATATAAGTCTTTTTTACATTTGGTTATGTCAAATGCACTATTTCGGCCTCCAAAAAAAAAAAAACCTTGCCAAAATTATCGAGGCTATAACTAGCAAATCTGAGGTCTTAATATTGCCACAGCTGAATTCAGTGCCTAAGATAACCCTATAGACCAATTTTGAACAAAAAGTGACAATATTGACGATGAGCTTGAAGTTGCTGTTTCTGCCGTTGTGCTTGAGCGGGTTTGCGAGGGACGCATTTGAGGCCCTCCCACGGGAGGAAAGAGACTTACAGCCGGGCTGTTGCTGCTCTTCGCCGCTCCTTCGTCAACCCATGTGACCTGGATGCCCATAGCAGGCTCCGAGAGTTGAAGTTCGACCTTTCCTCTCCCCTTGACCGGTTCGTCATTCGGCTACGAACGCTGGTAGCTGCGGCATTCCCGGGTAGTGCCGCAGCTACCAACGCAGCTTCTGCGGCATTCCCGGGTAGTGTCTGAGATCGGGTGTTATTTCACCCTTTTCTCACGGCTCTTCCGGGTGACTACCAGCAGCAGGTAATCGCAGCTGGTATCGAGACGTTCACGGAGGCGGTAGAGAAGGTAGGGCACCTTATTCGGAGCGAGCGGGTGCAGGCACCTGTGCGCCAGGCAAGCCAGGCGAGTGAGAGCAGCGCCCTGGAGAAGGTGCTCCGGCGTCTGGAGCAGCTGGAGCGACAGGTCGCTCAGACGGCCCCGCCTGTTGCACGGGAACATGGGACCGCGCGTGAGGCAACGCTGAGGGTTCGGCCGGGAGGCGGTCGGCTGGAGCGTGACTGGCGAGCGTGTTTCGCCTGTGGCAGTCTGTCACATCTGCGCGCGTCGTGTCCCCATCGGCGTTCCCGATGTTTTGCGTGTGGCAAGGACGGCCATGTTTCACGAGCTTGCGATTGGGGAAACGCGTTTTATTACACCTGTCATTATAAGCTTCATGCTTGTAAAAAGGAATACATGTTGGGCGGATATTGGACGGATTTGATTGTGCTTTACAGCTGTATAATTTTTATAGATTTTTTTTAATTATTTTATCGACATAGTGCATACTCCGGGCCGATCATTTCTCTACACATCTGTGTTTGTCCCATGTCTGTGCGACTCGTGGTTGCCGAGATACTGGTACACCCATCTTGGACCTGCTGGACCAGGCGACCGATATTGTCCTCCACCGATCGACCCTGGCGGAACCCGACTTGTTCCGCGGCAGTCCTGCTGCCAGGACTGTCGCGGAGCCCGCTCGGAGGCCTGCTTGGCCTTCTCGGAGACCGAGCTGACTCGTCAACTCCAGGTGGCCAAAATGAAGAAGGCTCCCGGCCCGGACGGAATCTGTAACGAGATGATTAGATACCTTGGCCCGGTGGCCCGCAGATCCCTGCTGCGGCTCATCAACACTTCCTGGCTACAAGGGGAGGTGCCGCAGGAGTGGCGGAGGGCCACTATCGTCCCCATTCCCAAGACCGGCAAGGACAAACAGTTCCCGGCCAGCTACCGCCCCATCGCTCTCACGAGCCATGTCTCAAAGCTGGCGGAGCGCCTAGTACTGGGACGGCTGACCTACGTAGCGGAGCGCCTCCACCTGATCCCCGCGGAACAAGTCGGGTTCCGCCAGGGTCGATCGGTGGAGGACAATATCGGTCGCCTAGTCCAGCAGGCCCAAGATGGGTGGCAACGGCCCAAGAACCGATCGAAGAAATGCCCGGACTGCGCATCGACTCAAAAGTACGTGCTGGTCGCCTTCGAATTTGCGCGTGCTCATGACACGGTGGATCATCGCCTACTTCGTGTCCGTCTGTTGCAGCAAGGCGTCCCCTACTGCCTCGTCCGCTGGACTTGGCAGTTCCTGCGGGACAGGAGAGCGCGCGTGGAACTCAACGGTGTGTACAGCAGCGAGCGGGTGTTTCGGGCGGGCCTGACGCAAGGCGGGGTCCTCTCACCGTCCCTGTTCTTATTATGGGCGGCCCCGCTCGCGACATACTCCACGGGATCTCTGGTACGACGACTTATATGTACGCAGACGACACAGCAGCGCTCTGCTCTGGCAACTCCATCGACATCGCCAAGGCCAGAGCCCAGAAGGCGGCTGACGCGCTCGTCCTTTGGGCTGAAGCCTCCAAGATGAAGGTCGCTGGTGGCAAGACCCAAGTCCTCGTCCTGTCACAGTGGGCCCGAGACGCAGATAACTGCGTGATCCGGGTCGCGGGGTCTCCGGTTCCGGCTGGTGACAGCCTCAACCTGCTGGGTGTCAGCCTGGACTGCCTGCTGCATTTTGGGGGGCACTGCCGCCGGCTCAGGCGGCGGGTGCGCCCCAGAGTGGCACAGCTGCGCCGGCTGACCGGTCGCAGTTGGGGCCTGAACGAGCGGCAACTTCGCACCGTGGCCAGTGGCTACGTGCGCGGTGCGCTGGAGCACGCCGCGGCCGCATGGCTGCCAGCAACGCCGCCATCGCACGTCGAGCTGCTGGAACGCGAAATGCGCTCGGCCGCGAGGGTGGTGACCGGGTGCCCTATTTCCACGCCGGCCCACACCGTGATGGCGGAGGCCGGCCTGGTGCCGGTCGCGGTGCGCCGCCCGACGCTGGCGGCCCGATTCCTGGCCAAGGTCATCGCCCTCCCGCCAGGAGATCCTCTTAGGGCGGTCGCAGAGGCGTCGGCCCCGAGCCGCCTGACGACGGTGACGGGCTTGAGGACCGTGGGTCTGGAAATGTGGGCCGCGGCGGGCATCATGGCGCCGGACATTGAGCAGCCCCTACCAAGGAGAGCGCCGCCGTGGACGGAGACCGGCCCGGTCACTTTCGAACTAAGTGTTGGGGCACCGCTCCCGAGCGGTGCCTCGGACCGACTACGAAGAGAGACGGCGTCTGCACACCTGGCCTCCCTGACTCAGTGTGCCACGTGGGTCTGGACGGACGGGTCTGCGGAGGGCGGGACGACCAACGGCGGAGCTGGGGTAGCTATTGAGCTGCCGGACGGGGAGCGGCACGAGCTGTGGATCCCGGCCGGCGCGCTATGCTCCAGCTTCCGAGCGGAAATGGTCGCGCTTCAAGCGGCCCTCGCCTTCCTGACAGAAAATGCGACTTACACCGAGGACCCGATAAACGTGTGCATGGACTCTCAGGCTGCTCTGGCCTCGCTCAGAGAGGGCCCATCTGCCCAGTCGTCCTCGCTCGGTGCCGCCATCTGGCGGGCGCTCGCCGAGCTGACAAGCAACGGCAGACCGGTGCATCTACAGTGGGTCCCCTCTCACTGCGGAGTGGAGGGCAACGAACATGCAGACGCACTGGCTAGGGACGCCGCGGCGCTTCCCCAGGGGGACGTCCCGCTGGACGTGAGGACGATCCACCGGGCGGCGGCGCGAACGGCGAGGGCGCGCTGGATCAGCGGCTGGCCTCAGGGCTGGTACCGGACGTTGATGGGCGCCCGCGTGCCGCCGCCAGTGTCCCTGGGGGAGCGATCAGTGGCGGTAGACATCCATCAGCTGCTGGCTGGCTGCTGGCCCGGCTCGACAGCGTACCTGCACCGGATCGGTCGGAGCCCCTCCCGACAGTGCTCCCAGTGCAGCAGCCTTGACTGCAGGGGGCGGCCTGCCCAATCTGCCGGGAGGAGGCCGATACTCCAGCACATGTGCTGATGAGGTGCCCGGCCCTGATGGCGCTCCGATTCCGGCGCCTCGGTACAATCAACCCATCACATCAACTCGTCCGGAGCGACGACGAGGTGGCGGCCTTGGGGGCCGCGGCCAGGGCCCTCCAGAGCCGTGAGGCTACCTCGGCGGATGCGCCGCCGGCTGGAGGGAACTAACAACAACAACAAGATACTGGTCCAGGATTGCAGCCCCAACAGCCCCGCTGTGTTAATCCGCGTTCGGTTTGGCGATCCAACATGGCGGCCAGGCGCAACAGCCCGCGCCATACCCGGCTGCCCGGGCCGCCACCCTCTGGGCCCGACCCGTCAAAGTGTCCTTCCGGCGTGGCTAGTGTGGCGCTGAATAATGACATGAAATTTGCAGGGACGGTCGCAGGCGTGCCGTATAAATTTCTGTTCGATACGGGATCCTCCATCAAAGCGCTCAACATTTTTTTTTTTGACGTTCTGCCCCGTGTAACCCTTCTCAAGACCTCGACCAAAGCCAGGACAGCGTCTCAGGACGAGCTGCCGCTATTGGGGCTTGTGAAAGTGCGTGTTAAAATAGCCAACCAATCGCATGTCGTTTCTTGTTATGTCACTGATTCGATTGATGTACCGTGTCTCCTCGGGCTAGATTTTCTGCGAGTGGTGTCCTGTGTGATTGACCTAGCTAGCAAGCGGCTACTCCTGACTGAACAGGACCATGTTCATTGTCCGCTCTATTTCTGCTGAGCGAACTTCTGTGGGCCGTGCTGTTTTAGGCCGTGACTTTTCGCTCCCTCCTGCAGAGGAATGTTTCGTGACGGGATATGTTCACAATTGTGACTATGCTGGCCCTGTTATCGTGGAGCCGTGTATGAATATTCCGGGCGTTGGGGTAATGAGATGTATCGCCACTGTTTCGGACTCGGCAGTGTCCCTCCTCATCAGGAATGTTACGGCCGAAAGTGTAACTCTCCCTAAGCTCTCTCAGGTAGCCGATTTGGAGGTGAATTTTGAGGAGCTCCGGCCTGAGTCTGGCTCTGATTCGAGCGGTTCTGTGGACATCGAGTCGAATGTTGACCTTTCTGATTCTGACCTCACCGAGCCACAGCGCAGCGCTTTGTTTGCGAGGCTGAAGAATCACAGCGCAATGTTTGATGGGCATGTGGGTCACACCACACTCATCACCCACCAGATTGACACAGGTGACCATCCTCCAATCCGACAGGCCCCGCGACGCATTCCTCCGCACTTGAAAGAGCAGGTGCGTGAGCAGCTTGATCAGCTGGTGAGGGATGGTGTGCTGGAGGGGTCTGATGGTAGCTGGGCTTCACCAGTTTGTTTAGTTAAGAAGAGGTCTGGTGAAATTCGTATCTGTGCTGACATGCGAAAACTGAATGCATGCACTCACCTGCCTGCGTTCCCGATTCCACGCATTGATGATACTCTCGATGCGCTGGCTGGATCTTCTTTATATTGTGTGCTGGACATGAATAATGCTTATCACCAGGTGACAATTGACCCAGCTGACCGTGACAAGGCCACAATCACGACGCCGCTGGGTAACTATAGAATGTATGGATATAAACGTATGTGTTTCGGCTTGAACTCAGCCCCCTTCACGTGCTGCTATATATCGTGCTGGGTGAAATGCCGTCGGAGTCGTGCTTTCACTATTTTGACATTATCCTGCATGGTAAGTCATTCTCCGAAGTTTTTACAGCGCTGGATGAATCGTTGCTCAGATTACGCGCGGCCGGTCTCACGCTCAATCAAGCGTAGTGTCAGTTTTTCAGGGAAGAGGTGAAGTTTCTCGGACATGTGGTTTCAGGTCAGGGCATGGCGACTGATCCGGAAAAGGTGAACAAAGTGAATGACTGGCCGCAGCCACGGACAGCCAGTTTTCTGGCCAGTTTTCTCGGACTGTGCTCTTATTTTCGGAAGTATGTGCATAATTTCGCATGCATTGCTGCACCCCTGTTTCGTTTTACGGGCAAAGGCGTTCCTTTCCAGTGGTCACCGGCGGCGGATGAGGCCTTTGTAAGTTTAACCAAAGCTCTAACAGAGGCTCCGGTGACAAGCTTTCCCAGGTTTGGCGACGGAGCAGGAAAATTCGCTTTCGACTGTGATGTCAGTGACCAGGGGATCGGTGCTGTTCTTTTGCAGGAACAGGATGGCGTCAATCGAGTTATAGGCCCATGGGAGTTATCGCTTGTCAAAGTCTCATACAAATTACAGCACCACTAAGAAAGAGCTTTTAGCATGTGTCGTTTTTGTGCAAGAGTTTTGTCATTACCTCAGGGGTTAAGGATTTCATATTGCGTACTGACCGTAGCAGTCTTCAGTGGCTTTGCAATTTTAAGAATCCCTCAGGTATGCTGGCGCGGTGGCTCGAGATCCTCGGCAATTTTCATTTTCAGATAGTATATCGTCCGAGGGCGCAGAACTTGGCGGCTGATGGGCTGAGCAGGCGGCCGCCGAAGGTGGAGGATGTGGCTTGTCAGACTGAAAGTTGCTATCGTATCTCCGCTCTCAACTGGCCCCTCAGTTTCATGCAGAGTGAGCAGGCTAAAGACGAGGTGCTGTCTGAACTGTCGCGGTTACTGGCAGCCGGTCCGTGCCCTTCCCGCCATACCGTCTCCAGTGTCGTGAGACCGTGGCTGAGGCATTGGTCGCTCCAGTGCCGTGAGACCGTGGCTGAGGCATTGGTCGCGTCTGCGTCTCCTTGACGGTGTGCTTTTTAAGGTCTATCGCAGTCGCCCCCAGGCTCCTGAGGCCTTGCAGGTGATAATGCCTTCAGAGTTGGTGGCGGGCGTGCTCGCCTCTCTCCCCGCGGGTCTTCGCGGAGATCACTTTGGGCATGAAAAGCTGTTCAAGCAGGCACAGGGCAGGTTCTTCTGATTGGGTATGTCGGGAGATTTGGAAAAATTCTGTCAGCAGTGTGACCGCTGTGCTGACCGCAACGCACCGAATCCAAAGACCCGAGCAGTTATGGGTGAGCTTTATGCGTCTGAACCATGAAAGGTGGTGTCAATTGATTTCATGGCGAATCTGCCGACAACAGCGCGCAGTAACAAGCACTTGCTGGTGGTCTGTGACCACTTCACCCGGTGGGTGGAGGTATTCCCACTGCCGGACATGCTGGCGGTGACTGTCGGGGCTGTGCCACGTAATGGGCATTCAGAAAACAAACGTTAACAAACAAACAAACGATAAACGAACAAACAAACGTATATCGTTATCGTATATCGTTATCGTATATCGTTATAGTATATCGTTATCGTATATCGTTATCGTATATCGTTATCGTATATCGTTATCGTATATCGTTATCGTATATCGTTATCGTATATCGTTATCATATATCGTTATCGTATATCGTTATCGTATATCGTTATCGTATATCGTATATCGTTATCGTATATCGTTATCGTATATCGTTATCGTATATCGTTATCGTATATCGTTATCGTATATCGTTATCGTATATCGTTATCGTATATCGTTATCGTATATCGTTATCGTATATCGTTATCGTATATCGTATATCGTTATCGTATATCGTTATCGTATATCGTTATCGTATATCGTTATCGTATATCGTTATCGTATATCGTTATCGTATATCGTTATCGTATATCGTTATCGTATATCGTTATCGTATATCGTTATCGTATATCGTTATCGTATATCGTTATCGTATATCGTTATCGTATATCGTTATCGTATATCGTTATCGTATATCGTTATCGTATATCGTTATCGTATATCGTTATCGTATATCGTTATCGTATATCGTTATCGTATATCGTTATCGTATATCGTTATCGTATATCGTTATCGTATATCGTTATCGTATATCGTTATCGTATATCGTTATCGTATATCGTTATCGTATATCGTTATCGTATATCGTTATCGTATATCGTTATCGTATATCGTTATCGTATATCGTTATCGTATATCGTTATCGTATATCGTTATCGTATATCGTTATCGTATATCGTTATCGTATATCGTTATCGTATATCGTTATCGTATATCGTTATCGTATATCGTTATCGTATATCGTTATCGTATATCGTTATCGTATATCGTTATCGTATATCGTTATCGTATATCGTTATCGTATATCGTTATCGTATATCGTTATCGTATATCGTTATCGTATATCGTTATCGTATATCGTTATCGTATATCGTTATCGTATATCGTTATCGTATATCGTTATCGTATATCGTTATCGTATATCGTTATCGTATATCGTTATCGTATATCGTTATCGTATATCGTTATCGTATATCGTTATCGTATATCGTTATCGTATATCGTTATCGTATATCGTTATCGTATATCGTTATCGTATATCGTTATCGTATATCGTTATCGTATATCGTTATCGTATATCGTTATCGTATATCGTTATCGTATATCGTTATCGTATATCGTTATCGTATATCGTTATCGTATATCGTTATCGTATATCGTTATCGTATATCGTTATCGTATATCTTATCGTATATCGTTATCGTATATCGTTATCGTATATCGTTATCGTATATCGTTATCGTATATCGTTATCGTATATCGTTATCGTATATCGTTATCGTATATCGTTATCGTATATCGTTATCGTATATCGTTATCGTATATCGTTATCGTATATCGTTATCGTATATCGTTATCGTATATCGTTATCGTATATCGTTATCGTATATCGTTATCGTATATCGTTATCGTATATCGTTATCGTATATCGTTATCGTATATCGTTATCGTATATCGTTATCGTATATCGTTATCGTATATCGTTATCGTATATCGTTATCGTATATCGTTATCGTATATCGTTATCGTATATCGTTATCGTATATCGTTATCGTATATCGTTATCGTATATCGTTATCGTATATCGTTATCGTATATCGTTATCGTATATCGTTATCGTATATCGTTATCGTATATCGTTATCGTATATCGTTATCGTATATCGTTATCGTATATCGTTATCGTATATCGTTATCGTATATCGTTATCGTATATCGTTATCGTATATCGTTATCGTATATCGTTATCGTATATCGTTATCGTATATCGTTATCGTATATCGTTATCGTATATCGTTATCGTATATCGTTATCGTATATCGTTATCGTATATCGTTATCGTATATCGTTATCGTATATCGTTATCGTATATCGTTATCGTATATCGTTATCGTATATCGTTATCGTATATCGTTATCGTATATCGTTATCGTATATCGTTATCGTATATCGTTATCGTATATCGTTATCGTATATCGTTATCGTATATCGTTATCGTATATCGTTATCGTATATCGTTATCGTATATCGTTATCGTATATCGTTATCGTATATCGTTATCGTATATCGTTATCGTATATCGTTATCGTATATCGTTATCGTATATCGTTATCGTATATCGTTATCGTATATCGTTATCGTATATCGTTATCGTATATCGTTATCGTATATCGTTATCGTATATCGTTATCGTATATCGTTATCGTATATCGTTATCGTATATCGTTATCGTATATCGTTATCGTATATCGTTATCGTATATCGTTATCGTATATCGTTATCGTATATCGTTATCGTATATCGTTATCGTATATCGTTATCGTATATCGTTATCGTATATCGTTATCGTATATCGTTATCGTATATCGTTATCGTATATCGTTATCGTATATCGTTATCGTATATCGTTATCGTATATCGTTATCGTATATCGTTATCGTATATCGTTATCGTATATCGTTATCGTATATCGTTATCGTATATCGTTATCGTATATCGTTATCGTATTTATCGTACATCGTATCGGTATATCGTTATCGTATATCGTTATCGTATATCGTTATCGTATATCGTTATCGTATATCGTTATCGTATATCGTTATCGTATATCGTTATCGTATCGTTCGTTATCGTATATCGTTTATCGTATATCGTTATCGTATATCGTTATCGTTATCGTTATCGTATATCGTTATCGTATATCGTTATCGTATATCGTTAATCGTATATCGTTATCGTATATCGTTATCGTATATCGTTATCGTATATCGTTATCGTATATCGTTATCGTATATCGTTATCGTATATCGTTATCGTATATCGTTATCGTATATCGTTATCGTATATCGTTATCGTATATCGTTATCGTATATCGTTATCGTATATCGTTATCGTATATCGTTATCGTATATCGTTATCGTATATCGTTATCGTATATCGTTATCGTATATCGTTATCGTATATCGTTATCGTATATCGTTATCGTATATCGTTATCGTATATCGTTATCGTATATCGTTATCGTATATCGTTATCGTATATCGTTATCGTATATCGTTATCGTATATCGTTATCGTATATCGTTATCGTATATATCGTTATCGTATATCGTTATCGTATATCGTTATCGTATATCGTTATCGTATATCGTTATCGTATATCGTTATCGTATATCGTTATCGTATATCGTTATCGTATATCGTTATCGTATATCGTTATCGTATATCGTTATCGTATATCGTTATCGTATATCGTTATCGTATATCGTTATCGTATATCGTTATCGTATATCGTTATCGTATATCGTATCGTATATCGTTATCGTATATCGTTATCGTATATCGTTACGTATATCGTCGTATATCGTTATCGTATATCGTTATCGTATATCGTTATCGTATATCGTTATCGTATATCGTTATCGTATATCGTTATCGTATATCGTTCGTATATCGTTACTATCGTTATCGTATATCGTTATCGTATATCGTTATCGTATATCGTTATCGTATATCGTTATCGTATATCGTTATCGTATATCGTTATCGTATATCGTTATCGTATATCGTTATCGTTATCGTATATCGTTATCGTATATCGTTATCGTATATCGTTATCGTATATCGTTATCGTATATCGTTATCGTATATCGTTATCGTATATCGTTATCGTATATCGTTATCGTATATCGTTATCGTATATCGTTATCGTATCGTATCGTTATCGTATATCGTTATCGTATATCGTTATCGTATATCGTTATCGTATATCGTTATCGTATATCGTTATCGTATATCGTTATCGTATATCGTTATCGTATATCGTTATCGTATATCGTTATCGTATATCGTTATCGTATATCGTTATCGTATCTTATCGTATATCGTTATCGTATATCGTTATCGTATATCGTTATCGTATATCGTTATCGTATATCGTTATCGTATATCGTTATCGTATATCGTTATCGTATATCGTTATCGTATATCGTTATCGTATATCGTTATCGTATATCGTTATCGTATATCGTTATCGTATATCGTTATCGTATATCGTTATCGTATATCGTTATCGTATATCGTTATCGTATATCGTTATCGTATATCGTTATCGTATATCGTTATCGTATATCGTTATCGTATATCGTTATCGTATATCGTTATCGTATATCGTTATCGTATTTATCGTTATCGTATATCGTTATCGTATATCGTTATCGTATATCGTTATCGTATATCGTTATCGTATATCGTTATCGTATATCGTTATCGTATATCGTTACGTATATCGTTATCGTATATCGTTATCGTATATCGTTATCGTATATCGTTATCGTATATCGTTATCGTATATCGTTATCGTATATCGTTATCGTATATCGTTATCGTATATCGTTATCGTATATCGTTATCGTATATCGTTATCGTATATCGTTATCGTATATCGTTATCGTATATCGTTATCGTATATCGTTATCGTATATCGTTATCGTATATCGTTATCGTATATCGTTATCGTATATCGTTATCGTATATCGTTATCGTATATCGTTATCGTATATCGTTATCGTATATCGTTATCGTATATCGTTATCGTATATCGTTATCGTATATCGTTATCGTATCGTTATCGTATATCGTTATCGTATATCGTTATCGTATATCGTTATCGTATATCGTTATCGTATATCGTTATCGTATATCGTTATCGTATATCGTTATCGTATATCGTTATCGTATATCGTTATCGTATATCGTTATCGTATATCGTTATCGTATATCGTTATCGTATATCGTTATCGTATATCGTTATCGTATATCGTTATCGTATATCGTTATCGTATATCGTTATCGTATATCGTTATCGTATATCGTTATCGTATATCGTTATCGTATATCGTTATCGTATATCGTTATCGTATATCGTTATCGTATATCGTTATCGTATATCGTTATCGTATATCGTTATCGTATATCGTTATCGTATATCGTTATCGTATATCGTTATCGTATATCGTTATCGTATATCGTTATCGTATATCGTTATCGTATATCGTTATCGTATATCGTTATCGTATATCGTTATCGTATATCGTTATCGTATATCGTTATCGTATATCGTTATCGTATATCGTTATCGTATATCGTTATCGTATATCGTTATCGTATATCGTTATCGTATATCGTTATCGTATATCGTTATCGTATATCGTTATCGTATATCGTTATCGTATATCGTTATCGTATATCGTTATCGTATATCGTTATCGTATATCGTTATCGTATATCGTTATCGTATATCGTTATCGTATATCGTTATCGTATATCGTTATCGTATATCGTTATCGTATATCGTTATCGTATATCGTTATCGTATATCGTTATCGTATATCGTTATCGTATATCGTTATCGTATATCGTTATCGATATCGTATATCGTTATCGTATATCGTTATCGTATATCGTTATCGTATATCGTTATCGTATATCGTTATCGTATATCGTTTATCGTATATCGTTATCGTATATCGTTATCGTATATCGTTATCGTATATCGTTATCGTATATCGTTATCGTATATCGTTATCGTATATCGTTATCGTATATCGTTATCGTATATCGTTATCGTATATCGTTATCGTATATCGTTATCGTATATCGTTATCGTATATCGTTATCGTATATCGTTATCGTATATCGTTATCGTATATCGTTATCGTATATCGTTATCGTATATCGTTATCGTATATCGTTATCGTATATCGTTATCGTATATCGTTATCGTATATCGTTATCGTATATCGTTATCGTATATCGTTATCGTATATCGTTATCGTATATCGTTATCGTATATCGTTATCGTATATCGTTATCGTATATCGTTATCGTATATCGTTATCGTATATCGTTATCGTATATCGTTATCGTATATCGTTATCGTATATCGTTATCGTATATCGTTATCGTATATCGTTATCGTATATCGTTATCGTATATCGTTATCGTATATCGTTATCGTATATCGTTATCGTATATCGTTATCGTATATCGTTATCGTATATCGTTATCGTATATCGTTATCGTATATCGTTATCGTATATCGTTATCGTATATCGTTATCGTATATCGTTATCGTATATCGTTATCGTATATCGTTATCGTATATCGTTATCGTATATCGTTATCGTATATCGTTATCGTATATCGTTATCGTATATCGTTATCGTATATCGTTATCGTATATCGTTATCGTATATCTATCGTATATCGTTATCGTATATCGTTATCGTATATCGTTATC
This sequence comes from Chirona hameri, assembly GCA_036785665.1. NCBI lineage: Eukaryota > Metazoa > Arthropoda > Thecostraca > Balanomorpha > Balanidae > Chirona > Chirona hameri. The sequence continues at coordinate 17,379 of JAXIVJ010007310.1, read as the reverse complement.
GTATATCGTTATCGTATATCGTTATCGTATATCGTTATCGTATATCGTTATCGTATATCGTTATCGTATATCGTTATCGTATATCGTTATCGTATATCGTTATCGTATATCGTTATCGTATATCGTTATCGTATATCGTTATCGTATATCGTTATCGTATATAGTTATCGTATATCGTTATCGTATATCGTTATCGTATATCGTTATCGTATATCGTTATCGTATATCGTTATCGTATATCGTTATCGTATATCGTTATCGTATATCGTTATCGTATATCGTTATCGTATATCGTTATCGTATATCGTTATCGTATATCGTTATCGTATATCGTTATCGTATATCGTTATCGTATATCGTTATCGTATATCGTTATCGTATATCGTTATCGTATATCGTTATCGTATATCGTTATCGTATATCGTTATCGTATATCGTTATCGTATATCGTTGTCGTATATCGTTATCGTACATCGTTATCGTATATCGTTATCGTATATCGTTATCGTATATCGTTATCGTATATCGTTATCGTATATCGTTATCGTATATCGTTATCGTATATCGTTATCGTATATCGTTATCGTATATCGTTATCGTATATCGTTATCGTATATCGTTATCGTATATCGTTATCGTATATCGTTATCGTATATCGTTATCGTATATCGTTATCGTATATCGTTATCGTATATCGTTATCGTATATCGTTATCGTATATCGTTATCGAATATCGTTATCGTATATCGTTATCGTATATCGTTATCGTATATCGTTATCGTATATCGTATCGTATATCGTTATCGTATATCGTTATCGTGTATCGTTATCGTATAACGTTATCGTATATCGTTATCGTATATCGTTATCGTATATCGTTATCGTATATCGTTATCGTATATCGTTATCGTATATCGTTATCGTATATCGTTATCGTATATCGTTATCGCATATCGTTATCGCATATCGTTATCGTATATCGTTATCGTATATCGTTATCGTATATCGTTATCGTATATCGTTATCGTATATCGTTATCGTATATCGTTATCGTATATCGTTATCGTATATCGTTATCGTATATCGTTATCGTATATCGTTATCGTATATCGTTATCGTATATCGTTATCGTATATCGTTATCGTATATCGTTATCTTATATCGTTATCGTATATCGTTATCGTATCTTTATCGTATATCGTTATCGTATATCGTTATCGTATATCGTTATCGTATATCGTTATCGTATATCGTTATCGTATATCGTTATCGTATATCGTTATCGTATATCGTTATCGTATATCGTTATCGTATATCGTTATCGTATATCGTTATCGTATATCGTTATCGTATATCGTTATCGTATATCGTTATCGTATATCGTTATCGTATATCGTTATCGTATATCGTTATCGTATATCGTTATCGTATATCGCTATCGTATATCGTTATCGTATATCGCTATCGTATATCGTTATCGTATATCGTTATCGTATATCGTTATCGTATATCGTTATCGTATATAGTTATCGTATATCGTTATCGTATATCGTTATCGTATATCGTTATCGTATATCGTTATCGTATATCGTTATCGTATATCGTTATCGTATATCGTTATCGTATATCGTTATCGTATATCGTTATCGTATATCGTTATCGTATATCGTTATCGTATATCGTTATCGTATATCGTTATCGTATATCGTTATCGTATATCGTTATCGTATATCGTTATCGTATATCGTTATCGTTATCGTATATCGTTATCGTATATCGTATATCGTTATCGTATATCGTTATCGTATATCGTTATCGTATATCGTTATCGTATATCGTTATCGTATATCGTTATCGTATATCGTTATCGTATATCGTTATCGTATATCGTTATCGTATATCGTTATCGTATATCGTTATCATATATCGTAGTCGTATATCGTTATCGTATATCGTTATCGTATATCGTTATCGTATATCGTTATCGTATATCGTTATCGTATATCGTTATCGTATATCGTTATCGTATATCGTTATCGTATATCGTTATCGTATATCGTTATCGTATATCGTTATCGTATATCGTTATCGTATATCGTTATCGTATATCGTTATCGTATATCTTTATCGTATATCGTTATCGTATATTGTTATCGTATATCGTTATCGTATATCGTTATCGTATATCGTTATCGTATATCGTTATCGTATATCTTTATCGTATATCGTTATCGTATATCGTATATCGTATATCGTATATCGTATATCGTTATCGTATATCGTTATCGTATATCGTTATCGTATATCGTTATCGTATATCGTTATCGTATATCGTTATCGTATATCGTTATCGTATATCGTTATCGTATATCGTTATCGTATATCGTTATAGTATATCGTTATCGTATATCGTTATCGTATATCGTTATCGTATATCGTTATTGTATATCGTTATTGTATATCGTTATCGTATATCGTTATCGTATATCGTTATCGTATATCGTTATCGTATATCGTTATCGTATATCGTTATAGCATGTCGTTATCGTATATCGTTATCGTATATCGTTATCGTATATCGTTATCGTATATCGTTATCGTATATCGTTATCGTATATCGTTATCGTATATCGTATATCGTTATCGTATATCGTTATCGTATATCGTTATCGTATATCGTTATCGTATATCGTTATCGTATACCGTTATCGTATATCGTTATCGTATATCGTTATCGTATATCGTTATCGTATATCGTTATCGTATATCGTTATCGTATATCGTTATCGTATATCGTTATCGTATATCGTTATCGTATATCGTTATCGTATATCGTTATCGTATATCGTTATCGTATATCGTTATCGTATATCGTTATCGTATATCGTTATCGTATATCGTTATCGTATATCGTTATCGTATATCGTTATCGTATATCGTTATCGTATATCGTTATCGTATATCGTTATCGTATATCGTTATCGTATATCGTTATCTTATATCGTTATCGTATATCGTTATCGTATCTTTATCGTATATCGTTATCGTATATCGTTATCGTATATCGTTATCGTATATCGTTATCGTATATCGTTATCGTATATCGTTATCGTATATCGTTATCGTATATCGTTATCGTATATCGTTATCGTATATCGTTATCGTATATCGTTATCGTATATCGTTATCGTATATCGTTATCGTATATCGTTATCGTATATCGTTATCGTATATCGTTATCGTATATCGTTATCGTATATCGTTATCGTATATCGTTATCGTATATCGCTATCGTATATCGTTATCGTATATCGTTATCGTATATCGTTATCGTATATCGTTATCGTATATCGTTATCGTATATCGTTATCGTATATAGTTATCGTATATCGTTATCGTATATCGTTATCGTATATCGTTATCGTATATCGTTATCGTATATCGTTATCGTATATCGTTATCGTATATCGTTATCGTATATCGTTATCGTATATCGTTATCGTATATCGTTATCGTATATCGTTATCGTATATCGTTATCGTATATCGTTATCGTATATCGTTATCGTATATCGTTATCGTATATCGTTATCGTATATCGTTATCGTTATCGTATATCGTTATCGTATATCGTATATCGTTATCGTATATCGTTATCGTATATCGTTATCGTATATCGTTATCGTATATCGTTATCGTATATCGTTATCGTATATCGTTATCGTATATCGTTATCGTATATCGTTATCGTATATCGTTATCATATATCGTAGTCGTATATCGTTATCGTATATCGTTATCGTATATCGTTATCGTATATCGTTATCGTATATCGTTATCGTATATCGTTATCGTATATCGTTATCGTATATCGTTATCGTATATCGTTATCGTATATCGTTATCGTATATCGTTATCGTATATCGTTATCGTATATCGTTATCGTATATCGTTATCGTATATCGTTATCGTATATCGTTATCGTATATCTTTATCGTATATCGTTATCGTATATTGTTATCGTATATCGTTATCGTATATCGTTATCGTATATCGTTATCGTATATCGTTATCGTATATCTTTATCGTATATCGTTATCGTATATCGTATATCGTATATCGTATATCGTATATCGTTATCGTATATCGTTATCGTATATCGTTATCGTATATCGTTATCGTATATCGTTATCGTATATCGTTATCGTATATCGTTATCGTATATCGTTATCGTATATCGTTATCGTATATCGTTATCGTATATCGTTATAGTATATCGTTATCGTATATCGTTATCGTATATCGTTATCGTATATCGTTATTGTATATCGTTATTGTATATCTTTATCGTATATCGTTATCGTATATCGTTATCGTATATCGTTATCGTATATCGTTATCGTATATCGTTATAGCATGTCGTTATCGTATATCGTTATCGTATATCGTTATCGTATATCGTTATCGTATATCGTTATCGTATATCGTTATCGTATATCGTATATCGTTATCGTATATCGTTATCGTATATCGTTATCGTATATCGTTATCGTATATCGTTATCGTATACCGTTATCGTATATCGTTATCGTATATCGTTATCGTATATCGTTATCGTATATCGTTATCGTATATCGTTATCGTATATCGTTATCGTATATCGTTATCGTATATCGTTATCGTATATCGTTATCGTATATCGTTATCGTATATCGTTATCGTATATCGTTATCGTATATCGTTATCGTATATCGTTATCAGTTCAGCCGAGCGCGTCGCCCAGAGCGGACGCGAGCGCTGCTCCCTCCTCCCCGTTACACCCTTTGCCTTCCCCCGTGTGAGTGTGAGTGAGAGTGAAACTTTATATAGCGAATTACCGCAAGACCAAAAAGCCAGTGATCAGTGTCAACATTCTTCTGATCTACAAACATCATCATGCATCGAGATATCGCTCGGCTGCTGGTCCTGCTCGCGGTGGTACGGGTTGTAACCATCGTAGCCTGTCCGGCCCCAGCACCACCACCGAGGCCGCTGTCCCGCCGAGCAGCCGACCGCCAGCTGAGGCACTACACCACCCACCGACGACCTGCCTCGCCGAAATCGCCTCGTGACCGTGACCATGCCAGTGACAACAATCCATCGGACCTGAACATATCATCGCCGTCACCCTTTACACCGTCCGCCGCCCGGCCGTCAGCGGTGGAAAACGCCCGAGCTCCACGGACGACCGCTTGTGTCTCCCCAGATGTGGATACCGGCGACGGCCCGCTGGCACCCTCCCAAGGACAAAGGGGTGTTTTGCCGCCGCCGCCGCCGCCTACGGATCGTCCCGCCCCTCGGGCGGCCGCGCCCCCACCGGCCGGTGGCCCGCCTGGCCAGAAACGCAGCGGCGGTCGGAGGCCCCAACGTCGCGGGGCCCGGGGAAGACGGGGGCGTGGCAAACAAAACACCGAGGCGGCGATTCCACTCACCGGCCGGCGTGCTCCTGACACCGGACTCCTGATCGGCGCTCTTAACATTCAGAGCATGAAACCGAAGCTGCTGGAGCTGACAGAGGTGATCAGTCGGCACGACCTTGACGTCATCCTGCTGTCGGAGACATGGTTGCGCCCCACCACCCCAAATCGCCTGATGGTGATCCCCGGCTACTCGATCAGCCGAGCTGACCGACCAGACGGCAGCGGCTACGGTGGGGTCGCTATCCTCACGAAAACCACCATAACATCAGTAGCGCTTAAGCTGAGCGTCTCATCGCACCCCGGTAGCTTGCTCGAGTCTCGGTGGGCGCTGCTAAAGCTTGAGCGGAACCGACAGCTGATTGTTGGCTCGCTCTACCGGCCACCTCGACACTCTGATGCCGCCCTGCGCGCCGACTTCGCTGACCTCGAGACCCAGCTACAACGAGTATTAATTGACCACCCAAAGGTCCCATTTGTCATCTGTGGCGACCTGAACTGTGATATCATGAAGGACCAGAGCTTTCGCGCGCGTGTACACCTCAGTGACTTTTTAGCTGACTACTCCCTCGAGCAGCTAGTAACCGTTCCAACTTATACTTCCGGGTCCCTCTTAGATGTATGTATCGTCAAAAATCGTGAGCCGGTACGTGATTGTAGTGTTACTTTCTGTCACTTCAGCCCACACAAACTCATTCCTGCAGTTATTGATGTCCCAAAACAATGTAAGAAACCAACCGTTATCCACTCTCGCTCTATCAGCCGTGTAGATGTAGAGGCGCTTAACTATGACCTGTTGTCTGCTAACTGGGAGCGTGTGTTTCGTGCCACGTCTGTAAGCGACCAGTGGAACGCCTTCCTGACCCAATTATTGCCCGTTTTTGACGACCATGCGCCTATAAAAAACGTGACTATCCGAAATCCCACCGCTCCTCCGGCCTCCTCTGCCACTCGAAAAATCATGGACCAACGCCGCGCCGCGCTACGGCGTTTCGGTCGACAGTCGGAGGTCTACAGAGATCTAAACCGCTCTGTCCGTACCGCGCTGAGACGCGACCGACGTGGTGAACTCCAGAGGGAGATCAGTGAGAGGGGTCTCAACAAGGTGTGGCAAAGCATACGGTCAGTTGTAGCTGGCAAGAAGGACGGACAAAGTGTTCAGCCCGATGTATCCGCTGACGACTTAAACTCCTTCTTCGTGTCCATTGGTCCGCGCATCGCTTCTGAGATCCGCACCAAAACCACAGCCCCAAAGCTCAATATTCGCCTCCCCCGTGTCGGTGCCTGCAGCTTTAAACCCAGAGCAATCTCGCTCGATGAACTCGGTCGTACAATTTTCGGCATGCGTAACTCAGCCGCACGCGGTGCTGATGGGGTGTGCATCCGAATGCTTAAAACCGGATTCCCAGCTACCTGTGACGTCATCCTGCATATTATAAACACCTGCATCATGAGATCTGACATCCCTGATGAATGGAAACATTCTATCGTCCACCCCATCTTCAAGTCTGGAAATCCATCCGATCCCACCAACTTCCGACCTATCTCCTTAGTCCTTGTCATCATGAAAGTTGTAGAAAGAGTTGTCCATCAGCAGCTCTATCATTATCTCTCACAAAACCATCTTCTGGCCTGCACCCAACACGGTTTCCGCCCCCGGCATTCTACCGAGACAGCGCTGCTGTCAGTCACCGACCGCATCCTTGCCGCCACCGACAGGGGGGAGGTCTCAATGCTGTGCCTCGTCGATCTAAGTAAATGCTTCGATGTCATCGATCACGAACTTTTGACAGGCAAACTGGAAATGCACGGCATTGAGACCTCCTGGTTCACCGCCTATCTACAAGGACACACACAGAGTGTCTCCTTGCAGAATGGGCCCGGATGCCGAGTACTGTCGCGTCCTCTCCCTAATACCATGGGTGTCTTTCAAGGATCAGCCCTGGGTCCCCTGCTCTTTACTGTATTTTCAAACGACCTATCGCTGTACTCTGGAGACGCTGCTGTCTTCCAGTACGCTGACGACACCCAGATATTGGTGAGCGGTCCGCAAAGCGACCTCGGGGGACTCATCTCGCGCATGGAAGCTTCTCTTGCATCATTTGACAGTTGGTTCTGTGCAAATGCGTTTAAAGTCAACACCACCAAAACTCAATTTATGGTATTCGGCAGCCGTCAAAATTTACGAAACATGCCCGCTTTTACAGTATCATTCCGTGACTCCGAGTTGAAACCATGCGCGCAGGTGGGGAACCTTGGTGTTGTCTTTGACAGCTCCCTGTCCTGGGACGCCCACGTGTCTGACCTCAGCCGCCGCTGCATGGGCCTACTAATCGGCCTCTCCCACATCCGCCACTATATTCCCGACGGTGTCATCAAAACACTTGTGATGGCACTCGTCATGTCACGCATTCAGTACTGCCTCACAGTCTATGGCAATGGTACCAAAAAGAACCTCCAACGGATCCAAAAAATTCTCAACTTCGCCGCTAGGGTCGTTTTCGGCCGCCGCAAGTTCGACCATGTTTCCGACCTGCGCGACCAACTCGGCTGGATGACACCAAAAACTATGACAGATTATCAGACTGTAGCCACAGCTCAAAAGGCCATCCAGCGGGGAGAACCCGAGGCACTAGCGTCTCTGTTTACCCTAAACTCTGACACTAGACCTAGATCCACTCGCCAGGACAACCTATTTCACCTCCCACGACCCCGACTCGAAACTGGCAAGCGTCGTTTTGGCTATCGTGCCGCGGCGCTTCTAAACACGCTTCCCAGAGAGCTGGCGCTGCTACCTCCCGCCAGATTTGCCCGTGCCGCAAAAGCGCGACTCAGTCGACGGTCGACAGTCGACTCGGGTGCGTGTAAATAAATCACCGAGTGTGATAAATCACCGAGTGTATATACGTATCACTGAGTGCGGCATGAATTGTGTGTTTGTGAGAAATTGTATGTGTGCCGTGTGGTTTGTGTGAATAGCTAACTTGTTCCCGCATGTCGCGAACCTGGCCCAGACTCTGAGCGGTAATCGCCACGCCGTGTGTGGATTGCTCAAGAATGTAAATACATACATACATACATACATACATATCGTATATCGTTATCGTATATCGTTATCGTATATCGTTATCGTATATCGTTATCGTATATCGTTATCGTATATCGTTATCGTATATCGTTATCGTATATCGTTATCGTATATCGTTATCGTATATCGTTATCGTATATCGTTATCGTATATCGTTATCGTATATCGTTATCGTATATTGTTATCGTATATCGTTATCGTATATCGTTATCGTATATCGTTATCGTATATCGTTATCGTATATCGTTATCGTATATCGTTATCGTATATCGTTATCGTATATCGTTATCGTATATCGTTATCGTATATCGTTATCGTATATCGTTATCGTATATCGTTATCGTATATCGTTATCGTATATCGTTATCGTATATCGTTATCGTATATCGTTATCGTATATCGTTATCGTATATCGTTATCGTATATCGTTATCGTATATCGTTATCGTATATCGTTATCGTATATCGTTATCGTATATCGTTATCGTATATCGTTATCGTATATCGTTATCGTATATCGTTATCGTATATCGTTATCGTATATCGTTATCGTATATCGTTATCGTATATCGTTATCGTATATCGTTATCGTATATCGTTATCGTATATCGTTATCGTATATCGTTATCGTATATCGTTATCGTATATCGTTATCGTATATCGTTATCGTATATCGTTATCGTATATCGTTATCGTATATCGTTATCGTATATCGTTATCGTATATCGTTATCGTATATCGTTATCGTATATCGTTATCGTACATCGTTATCGTATATCGTTATCGTATATCGTTATCGTATATCGTTATCGTATATCGTTATCGTATATCGTTATCGAATATCGTTATCGTATATCGTTATCGTACATCGTTATCGTATATCGTTATCGTATATCGTTATCGTATATCGTTATCGTATATCGTTATCGTATATCGTTATCGTATATCGTTATCGTATATCGTTATCGTATATCGTTATCGTATATCGTTATCGTATATCGTTATCGTATATCGTTATCGTATATCGTTATCGTATATCGTTATCGTATATCGTTATTAGCTGGGTAGTTCCCTGGCTGTTACATCGTTGATAAAGTAACCGGCTGTTACATCGTTATTAGCTGAGTCGTTGGGGGTAAGAGCGTGGGAAGGATGGTGAGTGGTAACCAGTTACTATTTGCATCGTTCATTATCGTACATTGTTATTGGCTGAGTCGTTATCGGGCTGTTACATCGTTATTAGCTGAGTAGTTGGGTGGATGAGCATGGGAGGAAGGATGTTGAGTGTTAACCAGGTACTATTTTCATCGTTCATTATCGTACATCGTTATTAGCTGAGTTGTGGAAGAGCGTGGGAAACTTGATATGAAGGGGGACCATGAGGGGGACAACACCATGACCGTTTGCTAGGTGTGAACGCAACTTAGAAATGTCTTTTTCTCAGACTGGTATACGTTGCTTTATTGTTGGACACTGCTGTGCGATGTTGATTAGCGTTTCGTCGTCACCCTGATTCGCGGCGCCTCCTACCGGCTGCCGCCTCGCGCGTCGCTCCTCCGTTTCGTCGAGTTTTAGTGCGGATTTAAGTGTTTGTTCACAACAAGTTTTGTCACTCATCAAGAAACATATTTTTTGGATCGAATACAGTGATTTTTAGTGCAGTTGTGAGACTTGTACAGTGCAAAATAGCCTTTTTCATCTGTCGAAAATCTCCCAGAACTTCAGCCATAGCCCTTGTCGAACGGCACCGTCCTTCTACCGTTCTCTACCCAGTTCTGCTCACCAATCAGCTCGCCGGATTTACTTCTACCCGAATCTCAACGTCGCCGCCGACGATCGCCCAGACGGGGCCGGGTCCGGCCCGCTCCGCTCCGGTCCCCGTCGAACGACGGACGGCCATAAATCTCCCGCCCGGCGCCCCGAGGAGGGTAGGAGGGGCGGAGTAAGGCGGCGCTACAAGGGGAGAAGGGCCGGCCGCATAGTCCAAGCACGTCGACTCCGTGCTATCTACGACGAGCACCACCATCGTCAGGACTACGGCCGAGCCCTGATCCCCCTGTCGGACCCTGGACTCGGCCCTGGCATAGAGGAGAGTCCAGTGGTCCAAACCCGGGGCAGACCGGGCCTGACAGCCGACGGCTGTCAGGAAGACTCTGGAAGTGACAGCTTCCGCCGTGTAGAGGGTCACCTGCCACCATCACAAGAACACCACGCCGATGTCAACCACCCAGTTCGACCGGATGGACCGGAGCGTCAAATGCCGACCAATCAAGATCCGCCGCTGCTTCGTGACCGACGACGTGACGAGCTTCTTCTGACATCTCTCAACGTCCAGTCACTTCTGCCCAAGATTCTCCCACTCCGTTGTGAGATATCTGACACGGGAGCAGACATCATCATCCTCTCGGAGACCTGGCTGAAGCAACGTGTGCCCAATCGTCTCGTGGCGTTTCCCGGATATCAGCTGATCAGAGCCGACCGAGCTGGCGGTCGCGGCTTTGGGGGCGTGGCGATTCTAGTCCGCGATGGCTTTCAGATAAAAGCCCTACCCAAGCCTGAGCCTGACAACTCGACCACAAAACTTGAGACAGTCTGGGCCCGCGTGAGCGTTGGGCGTGACAGAGGCATTGTCATATGTGCCATGTACCGTCCTCCCTCACCTGCTGGCGCCCAGCTGACGGCCAACCTTGAGCAGCTTGAGTCGGAAATACAGACCGTCCTGACGGACAACCGCGGTCTTCTCGTCTTAGCCGGCGACCTCAACTGTGACTTACGGGTGACCACTGGGAACACGCCCGGCGGTCATCTCACCAGACTGTTCCAGAAGTATTCACTGTCACAGACCATCAGTGACGCGACGTATCCCGGCTCCGGGTCTGTGCTCGACGTCATCGTTACCAACTGTGCAGACATGGTGGTTCGAGCAGGTGTGCGTCAGTGTGATTTTAGTGACCATCATTCCACTCATGCCCTGATGCGCATTCGCAAATGCCGCCCGACCCCCGTTGTAGTGCAAACCCGTAGTTGGAAATCCATTGATATGGACAGGTTCCGTGCCCGGCTCGGTGGCGTGGACTGGTCTCCAGTTTTCGTCACTGATAATGTGCAGCGGCAGAGTGACTTTTTGATCGACCAACTTACAGCCGTACTGGACGAGCTGGCCCCGGTCCGAAGAGTCCGCATTCGTAACCCCCACCCGCCACCCGTCTCCGAGGGGACCCGGCGAATCATGGCGGAGCGGCGCGCGGCCCTACGGCAGGGAGACCGCGCGCGGTACAAGGAGCTTAACCGGCTGACCCGCTCGGCTATTCAGCGCGACTCACGAGACAACATTAGACAGCGCATAGCTGAGACGGGCCCAGGTTCCATGTACCGCTGCGTGCGTCCCATCATCGCCAGCAAGAGGAGCGCCCAGACAACCACTCCCGACATCGACCCTGACACACTCAACCGATACTTCGCGGAGATCGGCACCAAGACAGCCGCAGCCGTTGCCACGGGAAAACCGGCCGCTGCTGCGGAACTGCCGATCCGCCTACCTCGGGTGGGGTCGGACGGGTTCGCTGTCCGGCCGGTGACCGGCGCCGAGCTGCAGGACATGGTGGCCAGAATGAACAGTAGTGGAGCGTGCGGTGCTGACGGACTGTCCATGGCGTTCTTTAAAAAGTGTTGTAGTGCTATCTGGCATGTCGTTTTATGCATTGTGAACACCAGTCTAGCCACCAGCGTTGTACCAGATTCGTGGAAAGTCGCGGTTGTTCAGCCCATATACAAGTCATCGGGCTCCATCAGAGACCCTGCTAACTTCAGACCAATCTCACTCGTCCCTTGCTTGGCCAAAATAGTAGAACGTATTGTCCACAAGCAGCTGTATGCCTACTTCGATACAAACCATCTGTTCTCGTGCACACAACACGGCTTCCGACGCTTCCACTCTACCGAGACAGCACTGATAAATGTCACAGACCGGGTGCTTCAGGGCATGGATCACGGCGAAATTTCTCTCCTTGTGCTGTTAGATTTAAGTAAATGCTTCGATGTTGTCAGCCACTCAAAACTGATCCAAAAACTAGAACTCTATGGCGTAGATAGCTCCTGGTTCACAAGCTACCTTTCAGACCACTACCAGCATGTCAGATTTAGCACTCCTGATGGACGCCAGCGTTCGTCCAAGGCGGTTAGAAACCCAATCGGAGTTTATCAGGGCACATCGCTAGGACCCCTTTTGTACAACATCTTCTCCAACGACCTTAGCCTGTTTATCGATGACAATGTTAGCATCACCCAGTATGCCGACGATACGCAAATTCTCGTTACCGGACATAAACGTGACATTGCCGATCTCATTCAGCGCATGGAGTCGACCCTGTGTACTTTGTTCCAGTGGTTCACCCAAAATCAAATGAAAGTCAACTCTAGCAAGACCCAACTGATCGTTTTTGGCACTCGTCAAATGCTCCAGGACCTCCCAAAAACTTCCATCTCTGTAAACGGTGTGACTGTAGAAGAGATACCGCGTGTTAAAAACCTAGGGATAGTGATGGATCGGTATTTGTCTTTCGAACCTCATATCAACCAACTGGCAGCGAAGTGCACTGGACTGTTGATTGGTCTCAGCCACGCGAAGCATTGCATCCCTCATGATGTGCTACCGACAATAGTGAACGGACTGGTGATTGCACTGATTCGCTACGGTATCGCTGTATACGGAAACGGTACCGCACAAGCAGTGACGCGCATACACAAACTGCTCAACTTCTGTGCGCGAGTAGTATCAGGACGGCGCAAGTGTGATCACGTACGTGACGTATTACATGAGTTAAACTGGTTACCTGCCCAGGACCTCGTTATGTACCGCACACTATGTTTACTTAAAGTCATCATGACTCAGGGACAGCCGAGTGACCTTGCGCGCCACTTCCACACCGTTCAAAGTGTGAAGCAAAGATCGACCAGACAGGATGATCTACTGTCCATGCCTCGCATCAGAACCGAGTCAGGGAGGCGGCGGTTTGTTTATCGAGCCGCCCGAGCGTACAACGGCCTGCCGTCCGACACTAGGGAGACTAGTGTTGCGGTGTTCCGGAGGAGGATCACTGAACAGCTGGGTCTGGCACGGCGGCTATAGTGCGACATTTTTACATGTGTTTTATGTGCGATGTGTGTGAATGCTGTTTCCTCCTGATGTATCCATGTCATTAACGCGAGCACATGAAAAGCCAGCACATAGCTGGATGGGCTTGAAATATATTCTATTCTATTCTATTCTATTTTGTTAAATAAATTTGAAACCATGCCTATAGAATGCTTTAAGAAAGCCGGAGCTTCTTGCGACGCGTCTACACCCGAAGCAGCGGCGACCATTACGCCTCTCCCAGTGGTAAACGAACTCCCCCAATACGCCCGGCTTAGGCGTCAATCGACACCCCCCGTATGAGTATTGCGATACCTCGACATTCCATGCAGCGGTGACGTTACGCCTCTCCCAGTGGTAAACGAACTCCCGCAATACGCCCTGCTGCGGCGCCAATCGACACCCCCCGCATGCGTGTTGCGACATCTCGACACCCCATGCAGCGGTTATCAAGGGTGTTCCGTTACACCTATACACCCCATGCAGCGGCGATCACGGTTGTTCCGGTACACCTCCCGGAGTGCTAAACAAAACACCTTCCAGACGTATTTTAGGTTGTGTGGGCATCATACGGAGTGGGGGTGTCAAAACCCGGCGCGGGTGTTTATTTTTTTGTGAGTGCACCACATAAATGTCTGAACAGGCCAGAGGAGACCCAGTTTTTCCTAAAACACACGGCATTCCAGCGCATTGCAGCAATATAGGCAAACGGTCCACTTCCACCACGTGACGTGCTGGAAGTGACGCGAGTTCACGGCATTTACCTGAATATTGTGAAGATCAGCTGACTGGGAGAGGGGTAATTCCTTCAACTTATATGACCGCGAGCTAGTTTGGAATTTTGTGAACTACGTTTGTGCTAAATTGTAGATCAAATTGGAGCTATTAGTTTCCTGTGGCCAATTAACCAACATCGCTGAGGTGTTTAAAATATTCACAGCAATTGTATCTTCAAAGGACATTAAATGGCACTATATCTTTAAAGCTGAATTTGTATTTACATGTGTCATCTCCGTTGACAGATTGATTATGTAATGCCAAGGGAACTTCAGCTGCATTGAATAACCTCGGGGTTGTAGAATGCAGGCAAATAAATCCATATCGCCGAAAGGTGGATTCCATTTTTATTTTTATTTTGCTGCTATCAACCTCTCCGAAAAATTTCCAGATTCTATTTAAACAGTATGTATTTCCGCGTGATGATGCGTCCAGCCTCGTTACTTAATGTGCTTTGTGCGCTGATATGAATCGTGGTGGTGCCAGTGACCAGCCATTGCCTGAGGGGGGGGGGGGCGTTTAACCCTATTCCTTGCGGGCGGCCAGAATTACGTTAACCTGCGGGTGGGGGGGGGGGGCAGATTCCGCCCACCAAATATCTCGAGAACCGCTCCGTCGATTTCGATGGGGAAAACGCCATTTGATGCGTCATGACTAGATCTCTCTTTATAAACCCCAAAATATTGTTTTGTTAAAAAATGGGGGCCAGAGGACAACAAATTCAAAAAAATTGGGTGTTTTTGATAGGTTATTGCGGCCATGTGGCTCAACTAATTTGCAAGCACCAAGCATTTTTGAGCTTCAAATATACTGGTCTTGAATATATCAAAAGACAAAAAAAAACATAGGCGTGTTCAGGGAATGAAAAATGGGGAAATTTTCAGAAGAAAACAAATATGGGCTGTTCGTGATTGTTTGGGACGGCATGAACGTCACATGTGGGCATTATATGCTGTAATTTGTTAAATTTGACATATTGCACATAGGCGGATCCACGAGAAAAAAAACATGGGGGCGCCATACGCCTAACGCTTTTATCATCTTACTAATTTGAAGTTGGACTTAATTTGAGGGTGGATATCGCATCTCATTTTTGTTATCCTGAGTGCGCCTCTGCCCCAAACATATGTACCATCCCAGTATATATGATGCATATTGCATTGAAACTGTTTCTGACGCATTTATTGCACTGCAAACCACGAAGGAATATGCGCCGCAAAACCGCATTCGTAACACCCTTACCAAAACGGGAGTGTGGAACCGCCTCTGCCGGATCGTTTTTTTTTCTCTCAAAATTTTGACACAACATGCGCCATTCAATGTTGGGAAAATTCACAAAGTTTCAGGACGCTAGGATAAACGGTTTAGAAGCGGCAAGTGAAAAACTACCGGGGGAGGGAAAAATCTCCCCCACAGGGAATAGGGTTTACGCCCCCCCATGATGAATTTTCGTAATAGATCAAAAACGAATAGCACTATCAACGTGAAACTTCGGTACGTTCATATAAATCACATATACGTCTTCTGTGATCAAAAAAGCAATTTCGTCAGAAAAAAATCGAGTTATATCGAATTTAGCGACGTGACTACAAACGAGTTTTACACCCAAATCAGTTAAACTTTGCCAGGCCGTAGAGATATGAAATAAGTGCTGATGAAAACGATGGCGATATTTTTTTCTATCAAAAAATCACTTAACTTTATACCTACAAATTAAGTTTTAAAATGATGGATGATGACGTCATTATTTAACTATAGAGAGCTATTGAGAAAACGTTTACGCTATTATGATATGGCACAATCGTCTTAAACAATTCTGGCGACTTAAACGCAAACATTCTGGAACTGTGTCTTCTCCCGTATAGAACACAATGACGAGTGCGAGGCATTGCGATAGCTCATTTTTTTTTTAATATAAATACATAACTAAGACTTCAAACAGCGCGACAAACTTCAACTTGGACCGCAACCTATCGGGTTGGCCGAACCGAGTACCAAGTATGATGTAAACAACGTTGTTTACATCGTACTCGGTAATTCAGCCAAGGTTCGAGAATTACAGGTCGTCTGACTTCCTGAACCAACATTCTTGAAGTGGCTGTCAGCCAATCAGCGGCGGCACAAGCCTAGACCCCATTGTGGCAATTCGAAAATAAATTGCTTAACCCTCGCCCTACGGGAGTTTTTTCACCTTCGCCCTACGGGGGGAGGGGGTTGACAGGCTGGCGGGGTGTGGGCCTGAACCCCCTGTTAACCCGCGAGTTACTGGGGGGTCTATTTCTCCCCCCCCCCCCCCTCCCGTTATTTTGCAATAACTCCTAAATGAACACAGATATCGTCACCAAACTTACAGTACCTTCTCTCACATCAATTCTACACATGTTAGCAAACAAAAGAAAAGAGGTTATGATAGATCAACCGGGAATGACATCAGAATGACGTCATGCTTTTCGGTTTTTGTTGCAAAATAATGGTTTGCGGAAAACGCTGTCAAAGGTACGATCTTTGAAATAAACTCAATTGTTTTAAATCAAATTAATAACAATAGACCGGGATATCAAACTGCTATCTCAAATTTTTGAGTTTTTGTATTCAACATTTTTAGAAATCCAAATACATTTTGTTTTGCTTTTACAAAATTTGCAACAAAAAAATCAGAATTATCCAAAAACCGGAATATATGTGATCGAGGCGTGTGCAGTGAATATGTGTACCAAATTTGAAGTCTAGATCTTCAAAAACTGACTGAGTTATGACCTTTAAATGACAAAAATCGATCACCTCTCACAGCATTACTATGCATAAAAAACGAATTTCCATTTTTGCTTTTTACTTCTATTTATATGGAACAAACAATGTTCTAAGGTCATTTTACGCGTTCTAGACGAAAAAAACCCCATAAACATGTGTTGTAACGCCTAATGAC
>JAXIVJ010007309.1:55000-57500 GCA_036785665.1 Chirona hameri | reverse complement strand
ATCATCATCATCATCATCATCATCATCATCATCATCATCATCATCATCATCATCATCATCATCATCATCATTATCATCATCATGCCCGGAGGCGGTGTTGTACCGCCTCCGGGCATACCACACCGCCTCCGGGCATACAACACCGCCTCCGGGCATACTACACCGCCTCCGGGCATACCACACCGCCTCCGGGCATACAACACCGCCTCCGGGCATACTACACCGCCTCCGGGCATACCACACCGCCTCCGGGCATACAACACCGCCTCCGGCATACTACACCGCCTCCGGGCATACCACACCGCCTCCGGGCATACAACACCGCCTCCGGGCATACTACACCGCCTCCGGGCATACCACACCGCCTCCGGGCATACAACACCGCCTCCGGGCATACAACACCGCCTCCGGGCATACCACACCGTCTCACGTCATCATCAGCAACATCATCAGCAACATCATCAGCAACATCATCAGCAACATCACCAGCAACATCATCATCAACATCATCAGCAACATCATCAGCAACATCATCAGCAACATCATCATCAACATCATCATCAACAGCAACATCATCATCAGCAACATCATCATCAGCAACATCATCATCATCATCATCATCATCATCATCATCATCATCATCATCATCATCATCATCATCATCATCATCATCATCATCATCATCATCATCAGCATCATCATCATCATCATCATCATCATCATCATCATCATCATCATCATCATCATCATCATCATCATCATCATCATCATCATCATCATCATCATCATCATCATCATCATCATCATCATCATCATCATCATCATCATCATCATCATCATCATCATCATCATCATCATCATCATCATCATCATCATCATCATCATCATCATCATCATCATCATCATCATCATCATCATCATCATCATCTCATCATCATCATCATCATCATCATCATCATCATCATCATCATCATCATCATCATCATCATCATCATTATCATCATCATGCCCGGAGGCGGTGTTGTACCGCCTCCGGGGATACCACACCGCCTCCGGGCATACAACACCGCCTCCGGGCATACAACACCGCCTCCGGGCATACTACACCGCCTCCGGGCATACCACACCGCCTCCGGGTATACAACACCGCCTCCGGGCATACTACACCGCCTCCGGGCATACCACACCGCCTCCGGGCATACAACACCGCCTCCCGGCATACAACACCGCCTCCGGGCATACCACACCGTCTCACGTCATCATCAGCAACATCATCAGCAACATCATCAGCAACATCATCAGCAACATCATCAGCAACATCATCATCAACATCATCAGCAACATCATCAACAACATCATCATCAGCAACATCATCATCAGCAACATCATCATCAGCAACATCATCATCATCATCATCATCATCATCATCATCATCATCATCATCATCATCATCATCATCATCATCATCATCATCATCATCATCATCATCATCATCATCATCATCATCATCATCATCATCATCATCATCATCATCATCATCATCATCATCATCATCATCATCATCATCATCATCATCATCATCATCATCATCATCATCATCATCATCATCATCATCATCATCATCATCATCATTATCATCATCATGCCCGGAGGCGGTGTTGTACCGCCTCCGGGCATACCACACCGCCTCCGGGCATACAACACCGCCTCCGGGCATACTACACCGCCTCCGGGCATACATCACCGCCTCCGGGCATACTACACCGCCTCCGGGCATACCACATCGCCTCCGGGCATACAACACCGCCTCCGGGCATACTACACCGCCTCCGGGCATACCACACCGCCTCCGGGCATACAACACCGCCTCCGGGCATACCACACCGCCTCCGGGCATACAACACCGCCTCCGGGCATACTACACCGCCTCCGGGCATACCAGACCGCCTCCGGGCATACAACACCGCCTCCGGGCATACAACACCGCCTCCGGGCATACCACACCGCCTCCGGCCATACAACACCGCCTCCGGGCATACAACACCGCCTCCGGGCATACCACACCGTCTCACGTCATCATCAGCAACATCATCAGCAACATCATCAGCAACATCATCAGCAACATCACCAGCAACATCATCATCAACATCATCAGCAACATCATCAGCAACATCATCAGCAACATCATCATCAACATCATCATCAACAGCAACATCATCATCAGCAACATCATCATCAGCAACATCATCATCATCATCATCATCATCATCATGATCATCATGATCATCATCATCATCATCATCATCATCATCATCATCATCATCATCATCATCATCATCGTCATCATCATCATCATCATCATCATCATCATCATCATCATCATCATCATCATCATCATCATCATCATCATCATCATCATCATCATCATCATCATCATCATCATCATCATCATCATCATCATCATCATCATCATCATCATCATCATCATCATCATCATCAT
>JAXIVJ010007309.1:45000-47500 GCA_036785665.1 Chirona hameri | reverse complement strand
ATCATCAGCAACATCATCAGCAACATCATCAGCAACATCATCATCAACATCATCAGCAACATCATCAACAACATCATCATCAGCAACATCATCATCAGCAACATCATCATCAGCAACATCATCATCATCATCATCATCATCATCATCATCATCATCATCATCATCATCATCATCATCATCATCATCATCATCATCATCATCATCATCATCATCATCATCATCATCATCATCATCATCATCATCATCATCATCATCATCATCATCATCATCATCATCATCATCATCATCATCATCATCATCATCATCATCATCATCATCATCATCATCATCATCATCATCATCATCATCATCATTATCATCATCATGCCCGGAGGCGGTGTTGTACCGCCTCCGGGCATACCACACCGCCTCCGGGCATACAACACCGCCTCCGGGCATACTACACCGCCTCCGGGCATACATCACCGCCTCCGGGCATACTACACCGCCTCCGGGCATACCACATCGCCTCCGGGCATACAACACCGCCTCCGGGCATACTACACCGCCTCCGGGCATACCACACCGCCTCCGGGCATACAACACCGCCTCCGGGCATACCACACCGCCTCCGGGCATACAACACCGCCTCCGGGCATACTACACCGCCTCCGGGCATACCAGACCGCCTCCGGGCATACAACACCGCCTCCGGGCATACAACACCGCCTCCGGGCATACCACACCGCCTCCGGCCATACAACACCGCCTCCGGGCATACAACACCGCCTCCGGGCATACCACACCGTCTCACGTCATCATCAGCAACATCATCAGCAACATCATCAGCAACATCATCAGCAACATCACCAGCAACATCATCATCAACATCATCAGCAACATCATCAGCAACATCATCAGCAACATCATCATCAACATCATCATCAACAGCAACATCATCATCAGCAACATCATCATCAGCAACATCATCATCATCATCATCATCATCATCATGATCATCATGATCATCATCATCATCATCATCATCATCATCATCATCATCATCATCATCATCATCATCGTCATCATCATCATCATCATCATCATCATCATCATCATCATCATCATCATCATCATCATCATCATCATCATCATCATCATCATCATCATCATCATCATCATCATCATCATCATCATCATCATCATCATCATCATCATCATCATCATCATCATCATCATCATCATCATCATCATCATCATCATCATCATCATCATCATCATCATCATCATCATCATCATCATCATCATCATCATCATCATCATCATCATCATCATCATCATCATCATCATCATCATCATCATCATCATCATCATCATCATCATCATCATCATCATCATCATCATCATCATCATCATCATCATCATCATCATCATCATCATCATCATCATCATCATCATCATCATCATCATCATCATCATCATCATCATCATCATCATCATCATCATCATCATCATCATCATCATCATCATCATCATCATCATCATCATCATCATCATCATCATCATCATCATCATCATCATCATCATCATCATCATCATCATCATCATCATCATCATCATCATCATCATCATCATCATCATCATCATCATCATCATCATCATCATCATCATCATCATCATCATCATCATCATCATCATCATCATCATCATCATCATCATCATCATCATCATCATCATCATCATCATCATCATCATCATCATCATCATCATCATCATCATCATCATCATCATCATCATCATCATCATCATCATCATCATCATCATCATCATCATCATCATCATCATCATCATCATCATCATCATCATCATCAGCAACCTCATCATCAGCAACATCATCATCAGCATCATCATCATCATCATCATCATCATCATCATCATCATCATCATCATCATCATCATCATCATCATCATCATTATCATCATCATGCCCGGAGGCGGTGTTGTACCGCCTCCGGGCATACCACACCGCCTCCGGGCATACAACACCGCCTCCGGGCATACTACACCGCCTCCGGGCATACCACACCGCCTCCGGGCATACAACACCGCCTCCGGGCATACTACACCGCCTCCGGGCATACCACACCGCCTCCGGGCATACAACACCGCCTCCGGGCATACTACACCGCCTCCGGGCATACCACACCGCCTCCGGGCATACAACACCGCCTCCGGGCATACTACACCGCCTCCGGGCATACCACACCGCCTCCGGGCATACAACACCGCCTCCGGGCATACAACACCGCCTCCGGGCATACCACACCGTCTCACGTCATCATCAGCAACATCATCAGCAACATCATCAGCAACATCATCAGCAACATCACCAGCAACATCATCATCAACATCATCAGCAACATCATCAGCAACATCATCAGCAACATCATCATCAACATCATCAACATCATCATCAACAGCAACATCATCATCAGCAACATCATCATCAGCAACATCATCA
>JAXIVJ010007309.1:37500-40000 GCA_036785665.1 Chirona hameri | reverse complement strand
CAGCAACATCATCATCATCATCATCATCATCATCATCATCATCATCATCATCATCATCATCATCATCATCATCATCATCATCATCATCATCATCATCAGCATCATCATCATCATCATCATCATCATCATCATCATCATCATCATCATCATCATCATCATCATCATCATCATCATCATCATCATCATCATCATCATCATCATCATCATCATCATCATCATCATCATCATCATCATCATCATCATCATCATCATCATCATCATCATCATCATCATCATCATCATCATCATCATCATCATCATCATCATCATCATCATCATCATCATCATCATCATCATCATCATCATCATCATCATCATCATCATCATCATCATCATCATCATCATCATCATCATCATCATCATCATCATCATCATCATCATCATCATCATCATCATCATCATCATCATCATCATCATCATCATCATCATCATCATCATCATTATCATCATCATGCCCGGAGGCGGTGTTGTACCGCCTCCGGGGATACCACACCGCCTCCGGGCATACAACACCGCCTCCGGGCATACAACACCGCCTCCGGGCATACTACACCGCCTCCGGGCATACCACACCGCCTCCGGGTATACAACACCGCCTCCGGGCATACTACACCGCCTCCGGGCATACCACACCGCCTCCGGGCATACAACACCGCCTCCCGGCATACAACACCGCCTCCGGGCATACCACACCGTCTCACGTCATCATCAGCAACATCATCAGCAACATCATCAGCAACATCATCAGCAACATCATCAGCAACATCATCATCAACATCATCAGCAACATCATCAACAACATCATCATCAGCAACATCATCATCAGCAACATCATCATCAGCAACATCATCATCATCATCATCATCATCATCATCATCATCATCATCATCATCATCATCATCATCATCATCATCATCATCATCATCATCATCATCATCATCATCATCATCATCATCATCATCATCATCATCATCATCATCATCATCATCATCATCATCATCATCATCATCATCATCATCATCATCATCATCATCATCATCATCATCATCATCATCATCATCATCATCATCATCATCTATCATCATCATGCCCGGAGGCGGTGTTGTACCGCCTCCGGGCATACCACACCGCCTCCGGGCATACAACACCGCCTCCGGGCATACTACACCGCCTCCGGGCATACATCACCGCCTCCGGGCATACTACACCGCCTCCGGGCATACCACATCGCCTCCGGGCATACAACACCGCCTCCGGGCATACTACACCGCCTCCGGGCATACCACACCGCCTCCGGGCATACAACACCGCCTCCGGGCATACCACACCGCCTCCGGGCATACAACACCGCCTCCGGGCATACTACACCGCCTCCGGGCATACCAGACCGCCTCCGGGCATACAACACCGCCTCCGGGCATACAACACCGCCTCCGGGCATACCACACCGCCTCCGGCCATACAACACCGCCTCCGGGCATACAACACCGCCTCCGGGCATACCACACCGTCTCACGTCATCATCAGCAACATCATCAGCAACATCATCAGCAACATCATCAGCAACATCACCAGCAACATCATCATCAACATCATCAGCAACATCATCAGCAACATCATCAGCAACATCATCATCAACATCATCATCAACAGCAACATCATCATCAGCAACATCATCATCAGCAACATCATCATCATCATCATCATCATCATCATGATCATCATGATCATCATCATCATCATCATCATCATCATCATCATCATCATCATCATCATCATCATCGTCATCATCATCATCATCATCATCATCATCATCATCATCATCATCATCATCATCATCATCATCATCATCATCATCATCATCATCATCATCATCATCATCATCATCATCATCATCATCATCATCATCATCATCATCATCATCATCATCATCATCATCATCATCATCATCATCATCATCATCATCATCATCATCATCATCATCATCATCATCATCATCATCATCATCATCATCATCATCATCATCATCATCATCATCATCATCATCATCATCATCATCATCATCATCATCATCATCATCATCATCATCATCATCATCATCATCATCATCATCATCATCATCATCATCATCATCATCATCATCATCATCATCATCATCATCATCATCATCATCATCATCATCATCATCATCATCATCATCATCATCATCATCATCATCATCATCATCATCATCATCATCATCATCATCATCATCATCATCATCATCATCATCATCATCATCATCATCATCATCATCATCATCATCATCATCATCATCATCATCATCATCATCATCATCATCATCATCATCATCATCATCATCATCATCATCATCATCATCATCATCATCATCATCATCATCATCATCATCATCATCATCATCATCATCATCATCATCATCATCATCATCATCATCATCATC
>JAXIVJ010007308.1:0-52500 GCA_036785665.1 Chirona hameri | reverse complement strand
TGGGGCACCATGCGCGCAACGCTTTTATCATCTTACTAATTTGAAGTTGGACCTAATTTGAGGGTGGGTATCGCCTCCTATTTTGTTATCCTCAATGCGCTTCTGCCCCAAAAATTTGTACATTCCCAGTATATATGATGCATATTGCATTGAAATTGTGTCTGCCGCATTTATTGCACTGCAAACCACGAAAGAAGTATGCGCCGCAAAACCGCATTCGTAACACCCTCCCCAAAACAGGAGCCTGGAACCGCCTCTGCTGGACCAATTTTTTCTTTCAAAATGTTAACACAACATGCGCCATTCAATTTTGGGAAAAGTCACAAAGTTGCAGGACGCTAGGCCTAACGGTTTAGAAGCGGCAAGTGAAAAACCACCGGGAGGGGCAGAATCTGCCCCCGCAGGGAATAGGGTTAAGCAGGATCTCTGTGATGCACGTGTGTTTTGGAGCGTGTGTCTGACGGTGACAGGAGACTGCCGTCCCGGTCGGGTTTGTTTCTGCTGTACGCTGCAGCGTTTTTTCCCCTGTATCTGACGGCCTGCCGCTTGTCCGATCTTCCCAGGAGATGATGTCCTGCTGGCGGTACAAGGCCGAGGAGCGGCCCGCCTTCTGGCAGATCCGCGAGGTGCTGCTCACCATCTACCAGAGCGTGGTGGCCGACTAGGCGCCGCGGCTGCCGGTAGCTGTCGTCTCGCCGCCGGCCGGCCGCCGGCCGCGCCCAGTCGGCAGCTCCTCGCCGTCATCGCTCTCGTCGGACGCCGACTTGTGGCGCTCAGACACCGAGCACCCGGGCCGGCGGGTCATCCTAGCCGTCCTCTGAGAGGACTCCAAGAGTCCCGCTGGCGGTCCTCTGAGAGGACTCCAGAGTTCCGCTGGCGGTCCTCTGAGAGGACTCCAGAGTTCCGCTGGCGGTCCTCTGAGAGGACTCCAGAGTCCTCGTCCTCTGAGAGGACTCCAGAGTTCCGCTGGCAGTCCTCTGAGAGGACTCCAGAGTTCCGCTGGTGGTCCTCTGAGAGGACTCCAGAGTTCCGCTGGCAGTCCTCTGAGAGGACTCCAGAGTCCTCGTCCTCCGAGAGGATTCCAGAGTCCCGCTGGCCGTCCTCTGAGAGGACTCCAGAGTCCCGCTGGCAGTCCTCTGAGAGGACTCCCGAGTCCTGCTGGCAGTCCTCTGAGAGGACTCCATAGTTCCGCGGCGGTCCTCTGAGAGGACTCCAGAGTCCTCGTCCTCTGAGAGGACTCCAGAGTCCTGCTGGCAGTCATCTGAGAGGACTCCAGAGTCCCGCTGGCCGTCCTCTGAGAGGACCCCAGAGTCCTCGTCCTCTGAGAGGACTCCAGAGTCCTGCTGGCAGTCCCCTGAGAGGACTCCAGAGTTCCGCTGGCGGTCCTCTGAGAGGACTCCAGAGTCCCGCTGGCAGCCCTCTGAGAGGACTCCAGAGTCCTCGTCCTCTGAGAGGACTCCAGAGTCCCGCTGGCAGTCCTCTGAGAGGACTCCGTCCTCAGAAAGTGGTCTGTGCCGTGGTGTTCCTCGGCTGAGTCCGGTGGTCTGCTGGCCAGCGGTCCGGCCCGTTTCGGCCGGTCCGGGCGGAGTTCGGCACCGTATCGGCTGGCCCAGGGGAATCCGGCACCGTCCTGGCCCGCTGAGGCCCGCGCCGATCCACACGGGGAGGAGGCGGCCTTGACGGCAGCCGCAGCGGGAAGCCTTGCGGCGTCCACCAGAACAACGAGATTACCTCGCCGAGCGCGGGCTGGAAATACTCAGATTCCTATGGCAGAGTGTGTGTGTAAGAGAGAGGGGGCGGGCCGCCGCGCCGGCTCTCGGCCTGTCTTTCAGCGGCGCCGGACGGCCGCCGGCGCTGCAGCGTGGCCAGGGCCCGGCCGGCGCCCGCCCGACCGCCACAGTTTTACGCAGAGACAGCTAGAGCGTTTTGATACCGACTGGCTTAGACACGAGTTTTATGCGTTGTTTTTTAGCGGACTTTTATGGTTGTGACATGCGCATTTTGCCGGTGGGTCAGTTGTGCGTTCCGCTGGCGGCGTAGATACTATATGGATACTGTGCGTACCGCGTATACAGCGGTGTTAGTGTTCCAGCGTGTTTGTGTGCGTGTGCGTTGCCCCGTCGCGTGTGTGGCTGAACTGGAGGTGTTTTATGCAGTATACCGTGTACGTGTCTCGATACTGTCTGAAGCCTGGTGCCTGCTGCTGGTGTACGATTATCAAACCAAGAGCGTACGCGCAGGTTGTATTTTATAGGCCGGGCCTTGTGACGGTCGGGTTCGCTGTTAGCTGTTGAGGCTCCCCGTTATTATTGTCTCGTGAACGTGTGTTCCAGTCTTCCATGTGCGGGCGCCTGCTATTCCGAACCGACCGGAGATACGAGTGCCTTAACGCCTCAGTGCAGACATGAACAATGTTTCCCCTCTGCCGCCCTGGCGATCCGCTCTGTGATATTCGACCTGATATTCTTCTCACCTTACTGCGTCTCTACTGAGCCTATCTGTTGGGCCGGGGGCCGGGGACGGCCTGACCTCTGCTGTGCCTCTGCTGTGAACGGGTGCCGTGACGCCCCGGGGCGGAGAGACGGAGCTCCATTCCACGGGCGGGGTCTACTGCTGCCCCGCCCCCCTCTGTTCCTGCCGCCCGGGCATCCTGCTTCCTCGCCGTGTACGGACGGCGAACTCCCACGCTGCCTGTCCGCCATATTGCCGCGAGGACATTATCGCACAGACTGATCTGCAGAGCCTGTTTTGCGCATGGTTTATAAGGATTTTAATAAATAAATATGTTGACAAATGTTGAGTGTTTGGTTATTGAGTTTGAAGGAGCTCATCTACTAAACAAATATAGATGATGGTTTGCTTGCAGCTGGCCCATCAGGTTCAAATTATGGAGAAAAATACAAACCATCGGACAATAATGCTACCGAGTAAAAGCATCAAAGAGTCATGTGTACCAAATTATGACATTTTTGCCATTTATAAACACCTTGTTCTATCCGCACGTGACATCACATTGTAATATACCTACCTGTTGGCTCCCATGCACTGGCGGATCTAGGGTCCGAGAATGGGGGGGGGGGGGGGGGGGCGGGGCTAAAATTTCGCTCCGCTTCAGCAACGAAAAGTTGTTGACGGGGGGGTAAAAAAAAAATCCCAGGTGAACTATTTCCTTTAAAGGAAATAGTTCACCTTGGAAAAATTTACCCAACACGATTTGATTATATTTTTTTAATACAATTTATTTTTATATTGTCAAAAATGGCCTTATATCGCGCTGATTCAGCACAGAAGGCCGTACATTTTTATTGTTTATCAAAACTATATGCATACTCTCTGAGTCAGAGTCCTGACGTCACGCGAATGTAAAAAATGGTTCAGCCAATCAGATTCGAAAGTAGTCGCGCAAAGATAGACTCGCATTGGAGATGTGCCAGCCGGCGGCCGGCGATTCGCTTGCTAGCACCAGCTGCAAGCTGATTGGCTGATGGTATAGCCTCTGCCCGGGCTAGAACCGGTACAACATTCTTTCGCCAGCACCGCATTCCTTCGCCAAAAACTCAAATATATTCGGCTGGAGTCTTTTCAGTCAAGAAAACTTGCAGATAGGGGTTTCCCAACACGGGCTACAAAACTGCTATCTCAGTTTAAAACTAAAGTTGAAGGTGAACTATTTCCTTTGAGTATGATGGGTCTGGATGTTGTATTCGACATTTCCAAATATGCACGCGCCACTTTCCCTCCTGCTACCAAAATGCTACAAAATAGAGGAAACACGAACGAGGAAAAAAATAACGTTTTTTTTGGTCGCAAAAGGTTATTTTTCGCAGTCAGTACCCGTTTTTAATCGCCAGTTTCAGCGGATTCGGGGGGAGGGCTAATTTATATTGCCGCCCCTGTCGAGCGTGGGATGGGGGGGGGGCCTTTTTCCCTGCCGCCCCTCCCCCTGGATCCGCCAGTGCTCCCATGCTGTACTAATACAAGCATCCAATAAATTAAAAGTAGGCGACACGAGTAAACAATTCTGGTGCTTATATGACTTTTTAATGTCACGCATTTCGCGAAGACCCGTCGTCACTTGAACACTATAGCCGGCGTGTTCAAGGAGGAGATGGGTCAGTTGTCGCGATCGTTGTCTCCCAGAGATGTTTCCAGTCTGGTCAGGGCAGTCGGTGTCACGTGATGCTCCCGACACTGATGAGCGGGGGACGAGACGGCGCTCTGTGAACACGACTCTGCCGCCCCGCTCAGTGACCGGGCGGGGGCGGGGGCGGGTGGCCAGATGTCAAGGCTGGCTGCGCCGTTAATTGCTGTGAAGGGCGCGACCGGACCCGGCGGGGTCTGTATGTGACTATCTGGCGTACACCACGGCTGGCCGTCCCCAGCGCCGCCGCCGGCTGCCGCTGCCTCATCCCCGGGCCGTCCCAAGCGCCGCCGCCGCTGCCTCAACCCCGGGCCGTCCCCAGCGCCGCCGCCGCTGCCTCAACCCCGGGCCGTCCCCAGCGCCGCCGCCGCTGCCTCAACCCCGGGCCGTCCCCAGCGCCGCCGCCGCTGCCTCAACCCCGGGCCGTCCCCAGCGCCGCCGCCGCTGCCTCAACCCCGGGCCGTCCCCAGCGCCGCCGCCGCTGCCTCAACCCCGGGCCGTCCCCAGCGCCGCCGCCGGCTGCCTCAACCCCGGGCCGTCCCCAGCGCCGCCGCCGCTGCCGCTGCCTCATCCCCGGGCCGTCCCCAGCGCCGCCGCCGCTGCCGCTGTCTCAACCCCGGGCCGTCCCTAGCGCCGCCGCCGGCTGCCTCAACCCCGGGCCGTCCCCAGCGCCGCCGCCGGCTGCCGCTGCCTCATCCCCGGGCCGTCCCTAGCGCCGCCGCCGCTGCCTCAACCCCGGGCCGTCCCCAGCGCCGCCGCCGCTGCCTCAACCCCGGGCCGTCCCCAGCGCCGCCGCCGGCTGCCGCTGTCTCAACCCCGGGCCGTCCCCAGCGCCGCCGCCGGCTGTCTCAACCCCGGGCCGTCCCCAGCGCCGCCGCCGGCTGCCTCAACCCCGGGCCGTCCCCAGCGCCGCCGCCGGCTGCCGCTGTCTCAACCCCGGGCCGTCCCCAGCGCCGCCGCCGGCCGCCGCTGCCTCAACCCCGGGCCGTCGTCCCCCGCAGCCGGCGGCTTGCCTGCCCCACGGCCTGGCCGCCGCCGGCCCTGTGAGTGAGCGGTCGTCAAACTGCGTGACGGCGGCGCCCGGCGGTGACTGTCGTCACGGACTCGGCTTCTCTGCCCTGGCGCCAGAGACGGCCGGCTCGGGTCGGCCCGGGTGGGCTGGTGGCCAGCGCTCGGAGCCTCTGACACTGGCAGGTGTTCTACTCGGCCTCTGATTGGCCGGTCATTAGCGGCGGCACGTGCACGCCGCCGGCGCCGGCGGGGGTGGTCGATCGCTCTCTGCCGCGACCGCCCCGGATGGCAGCAGCAGCCGGGGTCCGGGCAGCATACAAACCGTCGGCCGCTCCTCCCGGGTAAGGTGAAGGACCAGAACGTTCCACGAGCGACGTCATATCTCTTTGAGAGAGCACCGGCACCAATGCTGAGTTGCTTCCCCCAATGCTCGGCACCATTATTTTTCTAAATTTATTCTCCAAAATTGAGTGACCCTTTTTGCTTTTTCGGCGTATTCCATCAAATCAAGAAGTGCTTCCATTTCACGTCCGTGAAGTTATTCAGCGACTTATTCAGCGACGGATTCATATTTGGCCCAAACCTCGGCCCAAGGTCAATTATGGTACGCTGATCACGAATATGACCTTCATTTTGCTGTTCAATGTCATCTTCAAGGTCAAAATCAAGATCAAAGGACGGGGTACCGCATACTGTCCCGAATTTATTGCCGGATCCTTCCAAAGGTGGTCCCATATGATGGACAGGGTCCATATCGTCTGTCACCATGACCTGACCTGTGACCTTTGACCTTGGAGGTCAAATTCGAGGTTAAAGGACGGGGTACTGCATAACGTCCCGAATGTATTGCCGGATCCTTCCAAAAGTGGTCCCATATCATGGGCGTCGCCGGCGGGGGGGGGGGGGAGGGACCCCCCCTTCCAGTTACAAAATCAGGGGGGGGGGGGAAGTCCCCCCCCCAAGAAAGCAGACTTGCTTGATGTTTTTTGCTGCATTCGTTCCAAAGGATATGAAACTCAATTTATTCATAGCTCACATTATCTCATATATCGTTGAGTCCTTTCTTTGTACTTAAAGACGTAGGTATTCAATTACTTTGTATAAAATACAATTATGATATGACAGCTAAAAGTTGGTACACAAGATTGGCTTCTGCTATGATTGAATGTCAAGCTCATCCATTCATTCACCATGCATTACAAGGCCTTAGATACAATTCAGCCAAGGCAGTGAATAGCGTGACGTCATGGGTAGGTAGGTACATCCATCAATATGCTGTGTTTAAACAGCAATCAGTTTTAGACTTTAGTCCCTTTGAGCCGCTGGAATTTATATTAATGAGTGCTATATCAGCATGTTTGGTATAATTTAAATGGTTGAACTCTCTTCAATCCATGCTAAGTAAGTTTTTGGAAATATATTATAGAAGGGCAAACCTACTAGCTTGCTGGGCGATAGCAAAGAAGTTTCGCGAAATATGTTGTCCACGAACACTCGCTAAAATAAATTTCCCATCTAGGGGGGCCAAGGAGCCATGGATATGCCAAGGGGACATGCCCCCCACCCAAAGGTACTGAAACCGTGATTTGCTCCCCCCCCCCCCCCCCCCTCCCAACACGGCCGGACGTACAGCGGTGGATGGCTGACACGGCCCACTCTACCCCTCCCCCGCTCAACAACTTCTCGCTAACGGCCTGCTACCCACTGGCGGGTCCAGGCAGGGACTCGTCTAGGGAAATTTGACTGGGGGGGGCAGGCTTAAAGGGAAATAATGACCTTTTGATTTTGTTAGCAACAATTTATTTGGCTACCGTTATGGTATTAAAATGAAGTGATTTAAATTTAAGAATTAAATAAAATTATTCCCTAAATCAAAGTTGGAAGTTTGACAAAATTAAAAACCAAGTACATATACTTCTTAAGGAGGTCATGATCGGTATTTTCCCTCCACTATTGGAAAGCGACACATCTGGCGCTTTTGTATCAATCTGTTCAACGTTGTTGAATGGGCACTTCTAAACAAATCGCCGACACTAAATAGGTCGCCGTCGATGTGCATCGATGAGCTCCCGATTGAATTGCCAGTTTTTGTAATGTTTGTTATTTTTTGGGGAAAAATTCTTCTTTTTCATGATAATATAAAACATAGTATATAATATAAAGCATATACAGCCAGAGACAAAACTATACAAAACTAGTAAGGTTGAAAATAAATGAAGCAATTTTCACAAATTGACGGTTGCAACCACTAACCCGAGGTTTATTTTTTCGGTAACTTGGTAGCGAGCGTTGGCGACAGATTTGTGTCAGTGAAGCGACAAATATTAGGTTTTGGGGAATTTTATGCCGTTGTCGGAGGATCAGAACTCCGCCGAACCGAGCATGATAATGGGCCTTGTTCGTTACACTTGGTTGGGGAAACAACACTTGGGGAAAACAACACGGGAAAGTTTTCAGAAGAAAAAAATATGACTTGGGGCGAAATTGTACATTTTTTAAGCCTGAGGAAAATGTCCCAAGCACAACAAAATAAATGATCACGCAACAAATAATATGCTTCATTGATTTCACCCACAATACAACACATAAGGTATGCTTGCAAGAAAAAATATCAACGAGCGGTTTTCTGGATCGTACAGACTTAAGGGGATAGTTAATTAGCAGCCGCGTTTCTTTGGGGCGATCGGTTTGTCGCTGCCGGTTAGCGTATTTCGGTTTCTCGCATTCTAATTATACCACTGGCTAGCGTAAAACCGGACATAAGTCGGTCAAAAATATGGATATTGCTTTAAAATTTGGTTTGGGCATCGTCCATACTTGGTTCTCCAATATATCTTCTGGTTTTGAATATATTTGAGAGAGAAAAATATTTTGTGATGACAAACTTTGGGGGGGGGGGATTTCCACAAAATACAATTTTCAAATATATTCAAAAACCGGAAGGTATATTGGAGAACCAAGTATGGACGATGCCCAAACCGAATTTCAAAGCAATATCTATATTTTTGACTGACTTATGTGATATGTCCAGTCTTACGCTAGCCGGTGGCAATTAGAATGCAGGAAACCGAAATACGCAGTCTAGAAATACGCTGCCTGCTGACCAAGTGTCGCGCGACAGGCCGGCCCATTGACTTGCGTTATAGCGAGTGGTATCAAGCTGTTATCGAAGGTGAGTGTCGCAGTGAGTGTCCCATGAAAGTTTTTTCCGGAAATAACTCATGTATTTATCAACCGATTGAACTGCAACTTTCAGTGCCCTACTTTTGAAAAATTTGACACATACTCTCAATTTTTCAAAGTTTTATCACCCATGACCCGTGACCTATGACCTGTTTCTCAAGGTCATGGCAGGCGCAACTGGCGTCCCGTAGTATGGGTGCTTGTAACTTGTGCAGTTTCCGAGTGTTGCTCAGGAGCATATGCACAGGTGTCAACAGGTGATATTTATGGCTTCCACTGAGATTGTGACCTCAGTTGACTTTTTGTGACCTCAGTTGACCTTTGCAGAGGTCAACCGAAGTCACTGACCTCCGATGACCTGATATTACTTGTTTTGCCCTATGGCAGTTTCTAGGACATTTTGTGACGCTGATTTCAAATTTGGCATCCATTTTACATTTATATGTTCCACAGGGGTCATGCACTTTCACAGGTCAACCGAGGTCACTGACCTCTGATGACCTGAGATGAACTTTTTGGAATCTGGTATTTTCTAGGACATTTTATGACGCCGATTTCAAATTTGGCATCCATTTTGCTTCGCTCGGCTTCGCTCGTGAAACGCTCATCCAGGCGTCTAACTGAACGTATTTTGCTTGATATGTGGCGACAATTCTCACCGGAGAGTTTTCATCGTGCGACTTTGTTTCATTGTCCTAGACTTTTGTCCTAGACTTTTGTTGAGTTTTCATTGTCCTAGACTTTGCCATTTATAGACTTCTGCCACCAACTAGGTCGCCGTTATATGCATCAGTTAACTGCTAATTTGGTTACCTTTTTATTCAATGGCTGTTAATTGTAGAGGATCGTCGGGCATATAATCACAAGTAGAACGCAAAATATATTTTCCACTCCATTGCGTAACAAAGCAATAGGTACGGGAAAAGCCCGCAGTTTGATGAGGACCAAAAGTACTTGCAAGTAGGTACCGGTCGTTAAATGTGTGGAACGCTTATCAAGTTTAACTTAAAATATCTTTCGGTAGGAAAGTTTTATGCAAAATGTGATGAATTTACAATATATTTTGGTCTCGTCTGCCGATTTCAAGTAATAACTCCATATTTCGTGGGAAAAGGTCATTATTTCCCTTTAAGATGACTTATTTTTTCATTTCACCTGTCCTTGTCCACGAAAAGTCACACTTACTCTGGTTTTTCCATAGTCCATTGATATCGTTCCAACGGGCAGTAATACTCATAAAATAAATAGTTGTGCATTCAAGCCATTATGTTGGGATGATTGATAAGCAGCCAAATTATACATTGTTATTAACCCGCCATTGACTGGGGGAGGCGTTTAAGCCCCCCCCTTCCCTGACGAACTTTCGCAATAGCTTAAAAACCAACAGCGCTATCAACGTGAAACTTTAAGTACCTTTTCTCACATCAATTTAACGTCATCTGTGCAAAAATGAAGCAATTTCGTCGAAATATCTTTAAGATATGGCGAATTTAGTGACGCCACTACACACGAGTTTGACGAGAAAAAAAATCAGCTAAAATTTAACAGACCGTACAAAGCAGTGTTCGCCACGGACCCACCAACCCCCAGCCCGGCCCGCCCATGAACACCAAGCCCAGGCCCGGACCAGGCCCGGTCAAATTAATAATATTGAGGCCCAGGCCCGGTCCGGCCCGTTCAGATTAAGCATATCATTATTTTCAAAAAATTTGCAATCAATATCCTAGCATATTTACTTGTATACTATAAATGTGAAACAATGAACCAACTATGATAACCAAAAACCAAAAAGCCACAGCCACAGCAACAGTGTGTGGCTGTGGAAGTGAACTGCTTGTTACAATATTTGTAAGCTCTGACCTGAGCTTGCGCGCATTACTTCAACACTTTCAGCCCAGGCCCGTCCAGAGCCCGGCGATTTCCTTTAAGTTGAGGCTCGGCCCAGGTCCGGCCCAGGCCCGGCCCATGGCCCATAGGGCCAGCCTTGCCCGTGGTTAACTCTGGTACAAAGGCCATATTGTGAGAAAATGCAAAATCCTCAAAAGCTAAAAAATGGCAAGTGCTACAAATGTCTACCTCGGAGTTTGGAAATTTTTGTTTTTAACCCCCCCATTTTTTTAATGCCCACAAATTCACAATTTTCAAAGATATCAAGAAAAAAAAACGTGAAACATATTAGAGAACTACATATGGGCAATTCTTAAACACATTTATTAAACAATATCATCTTTTTTGACTGACTTATGGCTTCTAAAGTATATGGGTAACTCATGACGTATTTGTGAAATTGGGTTTTTGGTTATTTATGACCAGCTGCGAACAAATGAACGTGACCCCCGCGTTTCTGACGCAAAACTGGTCCAGAAACATGTGTTTTTATTTAACTTTATAAATTTCACATTTTGAGCTTATGTGACCTGACCTTGACTTGAATTTGACACTAACTTCACTTAAATGAAGTCAGGTGGTAACATGACTATCACTATAGAATTATACTTGTAAAATAACCCATAAAACATATGTCGCATGACTTTCGTAGATATTTTGCACATGGTGACCTTTTGTGACATTGACCGTCCTTGAACCTTGACTTTTGCCAACAATCTTACTTTAGCTCATGCGGGATGTGTATTATACTTTTGAGAGCACTTTGGGTGATTATGGTCGTAATCGAAGGCTTTGGATGGAAAGTATACCTATGGCCCATGCTCACAAATACCTCGATTTTGACCTTTGACCTGACCGTGACCTGACATGTGACCAAAAGTGGTCACAGATCCTACAGGGTGAATCTTTCGAGCATGCTTTAGATATGTTTCATTGAGAGCTTTCGAATGCCGTCTTGCGCGTCTCGCGCTGCGATCATTGATTCGGAAGACCCCTCCCCCCCCCCCCCCCAGTCAATAGCGTTCGGCTGAGACCCCAGTCAAGGGCGGGTTAATTTTGTTGCAGATGACAGCCAGAATGGACCATTGTGGGCTAAATTTCTCAATTTATCTTGAAAAGGACATGAAACATACATACACCTATATGAAATATACATCATAGTTTAAAAATGCCTACATAACTATTAACACGCGCACAGCCGGGGAGGTTGACCCCCCCCCCCCCACCCCTCCTCCGGTTTTTCCTGAATAGCGGAAAAATGGCGGCGTTGCGCGCCGCCAATTTTGGCATAGCTGTTTGGGCATCAATTGCACACAAAGTCTGAATTTTTTTCTTCGGATCATCTCGTGTCAGATCACCAGACCAGGTCACGTGACCCCACCTCATCGAAGTATGCTGTCATACCACAGCCACAGTTGTTAGCCGATCGGTTTCAAACTAATAGGAATTCATAAGGCCCTAGATACCTACAATTCGTATATCTCGGATTTTTGATACCGGTGACCTTAGGTCGGGTCAATTTCATGACCTCCCATTATAAGTCAATGGGGAATATTCAAATGCTTCCTATTCTAAGGATACGCATGATAACAGCCCAATTCCTTCAGGATCATGTTATCATAGGCCATTCATGATTTTCCATGTGCAATTGTTGTTCAGTGGCCCCTACAGGGTCAGTCGAGGTCATCCGAGGTCACCAACACTTGTTTGTGTATAACTCTCGACAAAATGAAGATAGACAAGTGAAACCAATGCCAATGTGTTTGTACCATCGAGACACGTCTCCCAATATGCAACTTGACCTACTTGGGTCACCAATTGACCTTGACCTGAGGTCAAATTTCCATGTTAATCTAACCTGGTCAACATCAACATAGTTTGAAGCGCCTTGACGAGAATAACACGATGACGTCAACATTATTGCCATATCTCTTTTAGGTAAAATGTTATTTAGAAAAACAGCTTTGCCAAAAATATAATTTTTTACCTTTGATGACTTCTGGAGCTTAAACTGTTGATCTGAGTTAAAATTTTAGTACAATTTAGCGAATGAATTTTTCAAGTGCTTTCCATTGCTTTTTCTGTTTGTTTCTAACTATCATAGTTCCTGTGATATCCGGGTTTCTGGAGCGAAGTCCTAAAACTGGAAATCTGACCCTTGATGACCTCTGGTGCAGACTTGTCAATGATTCAATGTGAATCGACTACTTTTGATTGAATCATTCTTATTTCAAATGAATGACTCATGAATCGATTCACCTCATGCGCAAACCTGTTGTGAGTCACTGATTGAATCATTCATACAGATAAAATAGGCTGATTGAATCATTCATTGCTCAAAGAATCATTCTTTTTTGGTCGAACAGCATAAACTGTCCACAAAATATGCCAGCGGCCCAGCATTCATCTGTGCCCTGTGGACAAACCAGGCACTTAATGGCCAATTATATGAGATCTGTGTCCTGAGCTGTAGCCTGTAATTCATCTATGCGTAAAGAAAGCGAGGCTTTGTGTCCAACTCCAGTGGGCACAAAGCCACTGTTCAATCAGCCCTAACTAGGTGAATACCTTAGAACTGGTAGGGTTAGGGGTAGGTACCTAAATACTTAGAAAAGGTAACTAACTCATACTTTGGTTCATAAACCACACAGTACACGCACACCTTTTTCACACGAAATTTTTCAAAAGGTACCCACCTTTTCCTAATTTCTAGGCTATACCATATCACAAACTAAATCATAAACAAACATTTGCATGACCTCCACATGTCCCAAATATCACTGTCGCATCGGCGCCGCTTTATTCCACATCATGCTTTATAAAAAATAATACCTAATGCAAAATCAAAATAAATGTTCTATTCGCTTAATAAAGTGAAACGTAAAGTCATTAATGCTTTTGGAACTTGGAATTTGCAATTATAATAAATATTATAAATATCATTTTATAATCAAAATAAACAACACGCGTGTCCAATTGGCTCACATTCACATTCACATTCGGAAATACATTCGCCGACTATTTGGATTAGCTTCAAAATTGGTACACAGATAGATCACGACCTAGTGATCATTCTGGTAAATCTTAGAGTCGCACATTTAAAATCAAAGGAGTTAGAGCAGGTCATATGTTTAAGGTCAAACAGCAGACTATTCTGATGTGCATGAAAATTGGCACACAGGTAGATCATGACCTCCCTATCACGCTCATAAAATCTTAGAGTCGCACATTCAAAATCAAAGGAATTAGACAAAGGAGTCGACACTTCCCTTTAATGTTGAGTGATTGAATCAAGATTAAATCATTCATTATGGTAATGTTGAGTGATTGAATCATGATTGAATCATTCATTATGGTTATGTTGAGTGATTGAATCATGATTGAATCATTAATTATGGTAATGTTGAGTGATTGAATCATGATTGAATCATTCATTATGGTCTGTGAATCACTGTGAATCGACTCATGACAAATATGAATCATTGACAAGTCTGCTCTGGTGACCTCAATATTGACCTGACATAACACAAGACTATATACTTTCGATAGAGATTGTCTCGAGCTATCTAGTGCCGTTTTCTGCTTGTCGCTATGTTGCGTGGTTTTCGAGATCTGAGGGGGGGGGGGCTGAAATCAACCCCCAGCCGTTCGTGTTTGGCGCAGACGCATTTATTTTTGCACCTGTTAACTATTCATCACTTTATTGGTGTGCCTTGCAGGAAGGTTCAAATGAATATGACAGGACATGCATTCATTAATCATGTACTTGGTTTAAAGTTTTGGAGTATTGTCCAACACTATTCCATGCTTTTGTCCAGTTCCATATCACAAACTAAATATAAGCTCCAAAATATATTCTGAAAACTAGATAAGTGAATATCTTTAAGCTGTGCGACTTTCAAAGATGGAATCATTACGGCAAAACTAGCAGTGATTGTGTCATAAAAAAATGCATATGATTTTAGTGAAAAATAGGCCTATTTGACCTACGTCAGTTTCCGCTACTGTGTGTTTTCTTTCATTTGCAGCATCTCGCAGTGATCATGATACTTGTCATCGAAAGCTTTGCTAATACCTATAGTACCAGTAAGGCGCCATAGTTGGCGATGAACGAGCGAGCGCGAAGGAAATGTACGGCGAATTTCAACTCGATAGGGAAAGTAGTTTCTGAGACACACAGGCATTGGTAGGCTGGACGGTAGGCTGGACGGTAGGCTGGACAAAAAAGGGTTCGCACGTGCGCACGTGCAGAGGCACCCCATCCCTGACTTGTGGGAAGGTGGCGTCTGAGAGGTCCCTAACCACACACCAAATTTGAACACAATCGGCTCAGCCGTTCCTGAGGGGTGAATAGGGGAATATAGGTATATATAATAGGGGAATAGGGGTGTGCACGTGCGCACGTGTAGAGGCACCCCACCCCTGACTTGTGGGAAAGTGGTGGCTGAGGGGTCCCTAACCACATACCAAATTTGCACATAATCTGCCCAGCCGGTGCGGAGTTTTTGCGAGAAAACACCTTTCAACACCCTTCACGCGGCACGCCCCACGCGCAACGGTATTCACCCACGTGAGTCGGCACTGGTCTCAAACAGGGCAGGTTAGATGGGGCTGCTCAGCAAAGAAGCCCGCTTGTCAATCGGACGAGAAGGTTGCAGAGATATGAGCTCAAAAGCTTCGCCACGGACCGGGTTGGGCCGGGCCGCTCATATTCAGATTTTCCCCAAACACCACGGAAGGACGCTTTCGCGCTCGCTGGTAATAAAACATCGTTTGAGTTATTATTGTCATTATACACCATCTGTCATGGATCAGTTACAACCAGTAAGGCGCCGTAGTTGGCGATGAACGAGCGAACACGAAGGAAATGTATGGCAAATTTCAACTCCACCGGGCAAGTAGTTTCTGAGATAAAAAAGAGTGTGCACGTGCGCACGTGCAGAGGCACCCACCTCTGACTTGAGGGAAAGTGGCGGCTGATAGGTGCCTAACCGCTCACCAAAATTAAACCCAATCGGCTCAGCCGTTCCTGATATATAGCATAGGGATGTGCACGTGCGCACGTGCAGAGGCCCTGTCAGAGGCAGAGGCCCTTGCAGTACCCTTGACTTGTGGAAAATTGGCGGCTGAAGGGTCCCTAACCACACACCAAATTTGAACACTATCGGCTCAACTGTTGCAGAGTTTTTGCGAGAAAACACTTTTCAACACCCCTCACGCAGCCCGCGCCACTCGCAGTGGTAGTCACTCACATAATTCAGCACTGGTCTCAAACAGGGTAGGTTGGATGGGGCTGCTCAGCAAAGAAGTCCGCTTGTCAATCGGGCGTGTGGTTGCAGAGATATGAGCTTCTCAAAAGCGTCGCCACGGGTCGGGTCGTGTCGGGTCGGGCCGGGCCAGGCCGGGCCGGGC
This sequence comes from Chirona hameri, assembly GCA_036785665.1. Lineage (NCBI taxonomy): Eukaryota > Metazoa > Arthropoda > Thecostraca > Balanomorpha > Balanidae > Chirona > Chirona hameri. The sequence continues at coordinate 36,866 of JAXIVJ010007308.1, read as the reverse complement.
CGCTCATATTCAGATTTTTCTCATATACCACGGAAGGACGAGCGAGCGCTTCACGTTCGCTCGTAATCTTGCACAGAACAGTTGAAATGTGCATCTCGCCAACAATTATCACCTGTTTAAACTTGCCCCCCAGTGGCCGTTTTTTTGCCTCGACTGGGGGCGGGGGGGGGGGGGGGGCAGGATGACTGCGGGGTTTTGCCCCGCAGTTAACATGTTAGACGAGTGCCAGGGTCCAGGGGGGGGGGGGGGGGGCATTAGGGGCAAATGCCCCCTCACAGGAACATGGGGGGAGGCATTCAATACAAGTATGCCTCCCCCGCACGTTCCTGCATTGGCTGTAAAAAGTGATATCCCGCGTCCCGCTGGCGTGCAGAATCTGCCCCCCCCCCCCCATCCAGGATTTTCTCAATAACTTGAAATTTTTTATATATCAACGTGAAACTTTAAATACCTTATGATGCATCAATTCTACGTCTGCTCACAAAATTGCAATGCAATTGTTGGAGTAATTTGGGCGATGATGGCGTTTTAGTGACGTCATGTCATGCCATTTTTCGGGTAAAAACGATAAATGTTTGAAAATCGTAGAAAATCGAGTGTTGAAGCAAATTGGAAACACAAAAATGTGAAAATCAAACAAATAGCTTTCTCTTCAAAATGGATATCTCAGATTTTTGACATTTTTAGATATAACCCCCAAAATAAAAATAAAAAATGATTTTTTCGTGGAAAAAAATACGCAAAATCAACATTTTCAACGATATTTTACAAACTGATTATATATTGGAGAACCAAGTATGGACGATATCCAAACCAAACTTAAAAGCAATATCTTTATTTTTCACTGACTTATGGCTCCTTAGTACCTTAGTATAAGTAACTCATGACGTCATTTTTTAAGTTGCATTTTTTTTTGCTTTTATTAGGCAGATACAGACAAATACATGCCACCACTATATTTCTGAGACAAAACTGGTCTAGAAACATGCCTTTTTTATTTAGATTCATCAATTTCAAATGTTCTTTATATTGGTTAGTGCTTGTGCGAGGAACATATTGTATAGGCAAATTATAATTAGTTTTATCATTTATGACCTCTTCCTCGAAATTAAAATATAATAGTACCAAAAAAACGTTATATTAATATTTCGATCACAGATCTTCATCAGAAATTATACATTACCAAAACAACAATAGGGTTCAACAATAGAAATTATACATTACCCCAACAATTGTTGTTTTGGTAATGTATAATTTCTGATGAAGATCTGTGATCGAAATATTAATATTACGTTTTTTGGTACTATTATATTTTAATTTCGAGGAAGAGGTCATAAATGATAAAGCTAATTATAATTTCAAATGTTTTCCTTTTGTGACCTGACCTTGACCTGAGGGCCATTATATGGGGTCAGGTTGTGAAAATGGCTGCTACTATCGAATTATACGTGTAAAATTACCCATAAAACATGTGTCGTATGGCTTTCGTAGACCTCTTGCCAATAGTGACCTTTTGTGACCTTAACATTTGCTTACAATTTAAATTTCGCTTATGTGAGAAATTAATTATACCTTTGAGAGTACTTTGTGCGAGAATTGTCGCAATCTAAGGCTTTTGATGGGAAGTATAGTCCAATAAAGAGAATATGTCACCTCGAGAGTTGTCTTGAAATTTTGATATACGGGGTATTTCGAGCTAAAAAAAGGAATATGACATTTGTTTGGACGATAGATAGATATCCGTCGAAGAGTTTCAAGTTTCGTACCCCGATCGGGGCACGAAACAGCCGAACAGCGTCTTCTAAAAGGGCCCCTTCTAGAAGAAGCTGTTTCTTGCCCAGATATATTACCACGACCTGTGTCGAAATTACTTAGCGTAGCGAGGCAATTCCTTCACCACAACCCGTTTTTCGATCTGCTCTACAAATCTGCTATCTCAGTTCAAAACCCCATCTTAAACGTGAACGATTCCCTTTAACTAAAATACCTCGATTTTGATTCTTGACCTGGTTGTGACCTGACATGTGACCTTATTTTGAAAATGTCGCGTATGCTTTAGATGTGTCTCATTGAGAGCTTTCGATTGACGCCTTGTGCGTCTCGCTGCGGTTATTGGATCGGAAGATAACGAGGGGGTGTTCAGCCGAACACGGTTGTTCGGCTGAACACGGTTGTTCGGCTGAACACGGTTGTTCGGCTGAACACCCCAGCGGAGCGCGGGTTAACTAGGATACGAACTCCCCGGTTAACGACTGGTCTCTCCCGGTTAACGACTGTTAACGACTGCGCTGAGGACCCGACGCCAATGCCCCCCCCCCCCCCCCACCGTATTTTTTTTTGTATCGCGCTTTCGCGCTGACGACCCGACGTCACCCCCTCCCGCCGCTCAACGACACTTCGCGCTCGCTGATGACCCGACGCTAACCCCCCCCCCCACCGGTCAACAACTTTTCGCAGATGAAGCTGAGCGTAATTCCCCCCCCCCCCCTCCCTAAACTCGAACCCTATATCCGCCAGTGCTGCTACCCCCCCCCCCCCCCACCCCTCCGGTCAACAACTTTTACTTTTGAGTGCGACTGTAACTGCGTCCCCCAGCAAAAAATCCGTGGCGTCCCCCTGTGACCAATATGATAGACAGGGTCCATATCTAACGTCCGTGACCGTGAACCGACCCGTGACCTTTGACCTTGGAGGTCAAATTCGAGGTTAAAGGACGGGGTGCCGCATACCGCCCGAATGTATTGCCGGATCCTTTCCAAAGTGGTCTCAGATGATAGACAAGGTCCATCTGGGACCACTTGGGAAAGGATCCGGCAGTAAATTCAAGACGTTATGCGGTACCTCGTCGTTTGACCTCGAATTCGACCTCCAAGGTCAAAGGTCACGGTTCGAGTTACGGTCACGGACGTTAGACATGGACCCTGTTCATCATCTGAGACCACTTTGGAAAGGATCCGGCAATAAATGCGGGACGTTATGCGGTACCTCGTCGTTTGACCTCGAACTTGACCTCCAAGGTCAAGGGTCACGCTTCAGGTCACGGTCACGGACGTTAGACATGGACCCTGTTCATCATCTGAGACCACTTTGGAAAGGATCCGGCAATAAATGCGGGACGTTATGCGGTACCCCCGTAGTTTGACCTCGAACTTGACCTCCAAGGTCAAGGGTCACGCTTCAGGTCACGGTCACGGACATTAGATATGGGCCCTGTCTATCATCTGAGACCACTTTGGAAAGTAGAAAGGAATACATTCGGGACGTTATGCGGTACCCCGTTGTTTGACCTCGAATTTGACCTTCAAGGTCAAAGGTGCGGTTCAGGTCATGGTCACGAACGTTAGATATGGACACTGTCTATCATCTGAGACCACTTTGGAAAGGATCCGGCAATACATTCGGGACGTTATGCGGTTCCCCGTCGTTTGACCTCCAAGGTCTAAGGTCACGTTTCTGGTCACGGTCACGGACGTTAGAAATGGACCCTGTCTATCATCTGAGACCACTTTAGAAAGGATGCGGGAATACATTCGGGACGTTATGCGATACCTCGTCCTTTGACCTTGAATTTGACCTTGAAGATGACCTTGACCAGCAAAATGAAGGTCATATTTGTGATCAGCGTACCAGCAATTGACATTGGGCCGAGGTTTGGGCCAATTCTGAATAAGTCGCTGAATAAGTCGCTAACTTCACGGACGTTTCACGGGTCTGCTATCTCAGTTCAAAACCCCATTAAAGGTGACCCTTTTATGGTGACCCTTTAGCCCTCGCCAGTGCAGGTGACCCTTTAGCCCTCGCCAGTGCAGAGGGGTGTGTGGATGCCATCCCCCTCGGTTTTTCGGGAATAACTCGCGTAAATATCAACCGATTGCGATGCAACTTTCCGTACCCTACTTCTGAACAATTTGACACATATTATGATTTTCTTTTAAGTTGTAGGTCACATGACCCGTGACTTGTGACCTATTTCTCAAGGTCATGTCAGGCGCAACTGGCGTCCGTAGCATTTATTTTTATAACTTGTGCAGTTTCATAGTGTTTGTTGTTCAGGAGCATATGCACAGGTGTTTTCAGGTGACATCTGTGGTTTCCCTTGAGTCCGTGATCTCGATTGACCTTTTCAGAGGTCAACCGAGGTCACTGACCTCCGATGACCTGATATTACTTTTTTGGCTTCTGGCAGTTTCTAGGACATTTTGTGACGCTGATTTCAAATTTGGCACCCATTTAGCATAATTATATGCTCATTCGCGATTCTAGCTCGATTAAATTCAATTTATGCGCATTTACAATTTGGTTGAATTTTGGGTCATTGACATGACCTCAGAGGTCACATAATGACCTAGGACCTTAACATCGGGTATCAATGGCTTCCTCTCCTGACAAGCAACACGCTCGTTTTTGAATCGAAGCTCTAGCCCAATTAGGGACGAAACACTAGGGGGGGGGCGGGCGGGTTGTACCCCCCCCCCCCCCTGGACGGTCACGCACTGATCGGACGTGGCACGGGCGAGGGTTAACCATATTCCCTGCGGGCGGTCAAAATTACGTTAACCTGCGGGGGTCAGATTCTGCCCCCCCCCCCCCCACCCTCCCCCAGATATCTCGAGAACCGCTCAGTCGATTTCGATGGGGAAAACGCCAATCGATTCCTCATGACAAGATTTTTTGACAAGACTTTGACTTTGAGGGGCCCGAAATATATTTTTTGTTCAAAAATGGGGGGCCAGGGGGCAAAAAGTACGAAAATTTCTGGTGTTTTTTTAAGTCATTGCGGCCATGTTGTGTGACCGATTTTCATGCCCCAAACGTTTTTAGCTTCAAATGTACTGGTCTTCAATATACCAAAAGATAAAAAAAACAGGCGTATTCAGGGGATGCAAAATGGGGGGGGGGGGGCATTTTCTGATAACAAATGTGTGCTGTTCGTGATTGTTTGGGTCGACATGAACGTCACATGTGGGAATTACTTGCTGTAATTTGTTAAATTTAATATATTGCGCATAGGCGGATCCAGGAAAACAACGTGGGGGCACCATGCGAGTAACGCTTTTACCATCTTACTAATTTGAAGTTGAACCTAATTTGAGGTATGGCATCGCCTCACATTTTTTTTTTAACCTGGGTGCGCCTCTGCCAACAAACATGTATAATCCCAGTAGAAGACTTTCACATTTTTGAATTGTCCCGATTTTGCAGCACAGGCTAGTTTTTTTCTCAACAAAGTTCATGATTATTGTGTGTAATATATGTAATATAGCTATTCGTGTCATTTGTCATTTGTAAAAAATGTAAGAATAATGGAAATTTTTATGCAGAACGTAATCAAATTTGAATCAATGGAATCGGATTCGGAATCATGCTTTTAGGTGCCGTGGAATCGGATTCAGAATCGATTCCTCTAGTAAAATATCTATTAGAATCGGAATCAGGATCGAACCCAACTGGCTTGGCATGGAATCGGAATCGATTCCGCTGAAGCGGAATCAAGCACAAGTCTGCAACAATATAACATTGCCAAAAACAAAGCGTTGTACGTATCCACCTAAAAAGTAGAATTACTGAGCATGTTTATTGACCCTAGGTAAAACAATCATCGCCCAGCTTTGCTTTAGCTATGCATGTTCAAAGAAACACATTTTCTTCAGGAAGGCTTGCATTCGCCATTCATATGGTAGAGTGATATTTACGAAAATAATGCAGAATCACCTGAAATAGCCATTGATTCCGATTCCGATTCCATAATTGAATACAAATTATTGACACCACCTGATTCGGATTCCACCCAGATGCCAATGGAATCTAATCCGATTCCGATTTCATACAAGTGGAATCGATTCCGAAATCAGATTCAATTCCACTGGAATCAAGCACAAGTCTGGGAGTAGTGTTATATTTGGTAAAGATTCTTGTTAAAGGGAAATAATGACCTTTTCCAACAAAAATGGAGTTATTACTTGAAATCAACAGACGAGACCAAAATATATTGTAAAGTCATCACATTTAGGATAAAATATTTCCTACCAAAAGATATTTCAAGTTAATGTTGATAAGCGTTCCACACTTATAACGGTCGGTACTCAGCAAGTACTCGGTAACGAATTTAGTAAATTAGCCTCCCTACGCATTGTTATTTATCATGAAGGTATGCAATACACATTTTCTTAATGCGAATCGGCGTCTGTTCAGCTCAACTAGGCAGATCTCATTTATGCCGTCAAACTAACATACTGTTTGACATAGTGCATCTCACATCGGCGAAACGCACTTCCGCGGCAAAGGGCATTGGAAATCTACAAAGTGCACCGTGTCAACACCGGTCACTGGATCCAGACATAATTGCAATGGAGCCGACAGCGTTCATCAGATATAGGCAAGTTTTAGTTGACTTAGGAAAGCGTCATTCAGTTTCGTTGACGGCAAAATAGCAGTTTAGAAAGTTTTAATCATATTTTTCCTTGCGAGATACTTATTTGATCTACGTTGCGGGAACTCAGGTGCCACTCAGGTGAACACTCAGGTGCCGGGTTACGGCAACGAAGTCGCTTCCATTCCAGGCCTGCATGATCCGCTCGCGGTCCTCCGCACAAACAGCACGGTGACGACACGGCATCTTGACGCTGAATAGCGTAGAAATGTTGACCTGACTTGAGGTCATTTTGTGTATCGGAAACAGGCAATGCCAGTGAAGGATTTGCTGCCTAGGTGACGCCACGGATCAACATAATGTCTTTACACAATGACCCAAAGCAACAAGTCATTCATTTTTATTTTCGGGTTAGTTCCCATGTATCTGTTTTGTTATAAAAATAATATATTTTCCACCAAGGAAATCAATTTTACATTGTCTAAATTAATTCAGAATTGACAAAACAAAATGCAATGTAACTTCATGTCGATATTGAATGCCCCTGCCGATGTCCATTGACGCCGTTCGTATATGAACAGATGATATTCTGGATTTATTAAATGTGTCGAAGTGTTAAAAGAGTGTCTAAATTCGAGTGTGCCTGATGATATGACTTGCCCTATGCCACGTTCAGTTGAACAGATGCCGATTCGCATTGAGAAAAGGTGTAGTAGACGTATTCCACACAACATAGGTACCTATGTAAGGAAATTCACTCACGCGCTCCTCTGCCACCCAGCAGGCAGCAGGAAACCAAGCCTGCGACACTGCGTGTAAAATTATAACTAACGTTGGTTGTGCATCACGCCAAAACAGCGTCAGACGCGCCACTTTCCCTATCCCTACTGCTACCAAAATGCTAGCAAATAGAGGAAACACGAATGAGGCCAATACAAATATTTCTTTCGTAAAAAGTTATTTTTTTCGCAGGCAGTACCCATTTTCATCGCCAGTTTCAGCGGATTTTGGGGGTGGGGCTAATTTGTATTGCCGCCCCTGTCGAGCTTGGAATGTGGGGGGGGGGGGGGGGCTTTGGCCCTTGCCGCCCCCTTTGGATCCGCCAGTGATTCCATACAACATAGGTACCTATACAAGGAAATTCACTCCCGCTCTCCTCTGCTATCCAGCAGGCAGCAGGAGACCAAAGGCTGCGACGCGCGCTGCGTGTAAAAATATAACTTACGTTGGTTGTGAATCACTCCAAAATAGCGTCAGACGCGCCACTTTCCCTATCCCTACTGATCACTCCAAAATAGCGTCAGACGCGCCACTTTCCCTATCCCTACTGATCACTCCAAAATAGCGTCAGACGCGCCACTTTCCCTATCCCTACTGCTACCAAAATGCTACCAAATAGAGGAAGCACGAATGAGGCAAAAATACATATTTCTTTCGCAAGAAGTTATTTTTTCGCATGTAGTACGCATTTTAATTGCCAGTTTCAGCGGATTTTTGGGGTGGGTATAATATCTATTGCCGCCCCTGTCGAGCTTGGATTGGGGAGGGGGGTTTGGGCCCTGCCGCCCCCTTTGGATCCGCCAGTGATTCCATACAACATAGGTACCTAATCAAGGAAATTCTCTCCCGCGCTCCTCTGCCATCCAGCAGGCAGCAGGAGACCAAAGGCTGCGACGCGCGCTGCCGCACGGGTGGAGTTTCCTATTCACATGGTGTGGCCATTGCCCCACCAACTTTGTGTTATGCCCCGCCAACTTTTATCAGATTTGAAGGTTTCCTGGCATGGCATATGACAATTTTTCACCTCAATAATAAAAACATCCGGCCAATATGGCATTTTGCCCCACCAACTTTTTCTGGAAAGCTCCACCCATGGCGCTGCGTGTAAAGTTATAACTTACGTTGGTTGTAAATCACTCCAAAATATTGTCAGACGCGCCACTTTCTCTATCCCTACTGCTACCAAAATGTTACCAAACAGAGGAAACACGAACAAGGCAAAAACAAGATTTCTTTCTTTCGCAAGAAGTTATTTTTTTCGTAGGCAGTACCCATTTTTCATCGCCAGTTTCAGCGAATTTTGAGGGGGCTAATCTCTATTGCCGCCCCTGTCAAGCTTGGGATGGGGGGGTGCCCCTGCCGCCTCACCCCCTGGATCCGCCAGTGCGCTTGAAACGCACTCCCGTTTGACGGATCACAGGTTGATAAATGCAATTTTCCAACAATTCAGTGTACCCCAAATAAGTTAACGGCACCACCGACGCCAAAGGCGTCGCCTCTTCGCGGGGACCGCTTGTTTAATTCACTAATTTTGTACCGTACGTTTGTGTCCTCATTTATTTAGCCACACGCACATCACAGACGGCAGCACCGATGACGGTGAAATTTGCACACACGACAGTTTCAAGCTTTGTGACGATCCACGGCAAAACATCACGTCGCTCCAATGTCTGTGTCGGTCACAGCACGCGCCAGAAGGGGCACGTTTTTCCATTGGTTTAACATGCAGAAAAACCCGAGCGAAATGTGTGTAAAATGCGAAAAACGCGAAACATGGATGCCATCCCAGGTCGATATATCGGTAATTTAGAGTCCGATCGGCACGGGATGAACACAGGCCTATAGAGAAATTAACGGGCTGGTGTATGCAGTGTGGTTCGGCGAGCAGCGCGTGGCACGTGCAAAGTAAATAGCGAAATAATTTACATTTTATGGTTTTACGTTTTGCACGATTAAAGTCAGAACTCGGAACCTATCGCATGTAAGGCGATGAAACATCTGCAATTGTGTATACAAATGTACCGGCTTTATAATGCACGCAAAACTTAAGCTTACCGATCAATATTTATGCATTTTAATCGACTCGGGATATACAATTTGACAATTTTTCAAGGTTTTTCTCATTACACCGCCATGCCGTCAAAAGCTGAAGGTGTTGAACGATACAATTTATACAGCTGTGAAGCGCAGTCATTTCTGACCAATATCCACCCAACATTTACGCATATTTACAAAAAAGTAATAAATACAGTTTAATAAAACGCTGTAAAACCTATTTTCGTTGGCGTAATTCAGGTCGGTAAAGCTTGCAATAGCCACAGAAATTATACCAGTAAGGCGCCGTAGTTGGCGATGAACGAGCGAGCGCGAAGGAAATATATGGGGAATTTCAACTCGATCGGGCAAGTAGTTTCTGAAATACAAAAAAGGGTGCGCACGTGCAGAGGAACCCACCTTTGACTTGTGGGAAAGTGGGGCTGAGAGGTCCCTAACCACACACCAAATTTGAACACAATCAGCTGAGCCGTTCCCGAGATATAGAATAGGGGTGTGCACGTGCGCACGTGCAAAACCACCCCACCCCTGACTTGTGGAAAGGCGGCGGCTGAGAGGTCCCTAACCACACAACAAATTTGAACACAATCCGCTCAGCCGTTCCTGAGATATAGGACAAGGGTGTGCACGTGCGCACGTGCAGAGTCACCCCACCCCTGAGTTGTGTGAAAGTGGCGGCTGAGGGGTCCCTAACCACACACGAAATTTGCACATAATCTGCCCAGCCGTTGCGGAGTTGTTGCGAGAAAATACTTTTCAACACCCCTCACGCGGCACGCAGTGATAGTCACTCACATGAGTCGGCACTGGTCTCAAGCAGGGTAGGTTAGATGGGGCTGCTCAGCAAAGAAGTCCGCTTGTCAATCGGCCGTGCGGTTGCAGAGATATGAGCTTCTTAAAAGCGTCGCCACGGGCCGAGCCGGGTCGGGCCGCTCATAATCAGATTTTTCCCATACACCACGGAAGGACGAGCGAGCGCGAAGGCTCGTAATTATTATATATATTCTCGAAGAACATGCTGCGCTTGAAACGCACTCCCCTTTGACGGATCACAGGTTGATAAATGCAATTTTGAACGATTCAGTGTAACCCCAAATAAGTTAACGGCACCACCGACGCCAACGGCGTCGCCTCTTCGCGCAGCGAAGCAAGCGGGGACCGCTTGTTCTGATCTAATGCGTTTCCTCTGATACGAAAACATTTGCATATTTTATCGCTGACTTATAATGGGAAGGTCACGAAACTGACCTGACCTTAGGTCACCGATATAAAACAAACCCGAGATAGCAGGGTCGTAGGTATCTATGGCTTGCTTACGTCCTGTGAGTTTTGAAGTGCTCAGCTAAACACTGTGGCCAGTGGCTGTGACAGGACCACAAGGATCTCGGAGCTGAGCGCCTCCACCGGCAGCCGCCCCCTCGCGTCGCTCCCCAGTTTTCTAGTGATTTCGTGCGGTTTTAAGTGTTGGCCATCTGCAAGATTTGTCTCGTGTTAGCAGGTAGTGTTTGTGGACTGCACGAAGTGATTTTCGTGCCTCTTTTCTTTAGTGTTCTATATTTGAGCCTCGATTAGTATTGTCAATTTTGGCCATGGGCCTCGCTCGCCGAAACTATATTCTACCGTTCTCGGAAGAATCTACCACCGCCGTCTCGACCAATCACAAGGCCGGGCACTCCCCTACCGTCTGCAGTATACCGTCGTCGGCGCCGACACCAGCCAGCGCACCGGACCGGGGAACTACATGGCCGACCCTCCGCCGCCCGGTGCCATACATCATTCGGCACCCGGTGCCCTCCCGGGCAGTGGCGGCGTAAGGCGGCACCGCAGGGGGAGAAGAGCCGGCCACCGCGTTCAGGCACGTCGTCGTCACGCCATCGACGATGAACATCAACGACGCCTGAACCACGGCCGCGCTCTGATCCCCCTCACCGGCCCTGAACCCGCCTCTGGAACAGGGGTCATCACTGCCAGCCATGGACGCGCCACCGGTACGGGGCGCGGAGGGAGCGGCGTCCAGCCGACTGCTCCCGGCGCTGGGGCCTCGTCGCCCCGTCGTGTAGATCGCCAACCGACACATGAGACGGACCACCGACGGGGCGACCGCTCGGTCCGATCTGACGCACCAGCGACCGGCCGTGCGGAGCCAGCCCCGGCACAGGGACCGAGCGCCGCCCGGACCGAGAGCCAGACCATTCAAGTGCAGGTGGGGTACCGGCCGAGCTCGGCCGGGACGGGACCGTCCACGGACCGGGTCACATATGCACCGGGGATCGGCTGCGTGACCCGCTGCCTGGTGCGGCAGAGCGCGCTGGTGACACCGCCACGGAGAAGCCTGCTGCAAACCAGGCGGCTCATCGCCGCCGCTCCTGCTGGCCCTTCGACTCGGCCGCCTCTGCTCTACAACTTTGGCCACATTAACGCCAGGTCACTCATCTCTCGTCTAGATGAGGTCAACGTACTACTAAACCAGCAGCATCTCGACATCTTATGCATTTCCGAGACCTGGCTGCGACCTGTCATCACGAGCCGAGTACTGGTCTTCCCCGGTTACACTGTGACCAGATGTGACCGTACCTCCCCACCGGGATCACGCACCGCTCGTGGTGGCGGAGTCGCCATCCTGACGAAAGATCACCTCAGGACGACGCGTCTGGCCTCCGGTGGCTCCGAGCCTGCAGTAGAGTCACTGTGGCTCTCCGTGACAGGCCCCGGTCGAAGGACCGTTGTAGTAGGCGCCATCTACCGACCTCCCGGCTCGCCTGTCACCAGAGGGCTGGAGCTCATCGAGGAGCAGCTCCAGGCAGCGGTCTCCACCGGCCACCCCGTGGTCGTCATGGGTGACTTCAACTTCAACATGCTAGACGACTCCAAGCCGGGGACTCGCGGTCTCAAGCACATCATCAACGACCTAAGCCTGTCACAGCTTGTTGACCGTCCCACTCATATCCATCCAACACCCACATTGCTCGACTTGATTTTAACTAACCTGCCTAACCATTTATCATCTGCTTCAGTCCTCCCTGAGCCCGTTGCTGATCACCAGCCGATCATTCTCAGCGCTCAGCTCCGTCGTCGGCGCCCTCCACGCCCGGATCCCGTCACGCTGCGACCCTGGAAGCGTGTTAACTGGGACGCACTGTGTCTCCGTCTTCTGACTGACGACTGGGCGCCTCTCTACAGCGCCACGTCAGTGGACGACAAAATCGCAGTCTTCATGGGCATCTGGAACGAGGCCGTCGACGAGCACTGTCCGTCAGTCACGGTCAGACGCCGCCGCCCGGACTGCCCATGGATCCGTGATGACCCAGACATCACGGAAGCAATGGAGGAGCGCGACTCCGCCAGACGAGCCTGGGAGGACGAGAGGACACCTCAGGCGCGGCGCAGCTACCAGCTGAGCCGCAACAAGGTGAAAAGCCTCCTCATCCGCGCCAAACGGAAGTTTCTCTGCGACGGCCTGCTGACGGACCGACGAGGGTTTTGGAGTCGGATGAAGAGCTTCGCTCTCCGGCCAGCAGGCGTCACCCCCTCAGGCTGTGACGACGTTGCCGACAGGGCTGACGAGTTTAATGCGCACTTCGCGTCGGTCGGCCCACGCATCGCTGCCGAAGTCGCTCGTGTCGGTGGTGCCGGCTGTGTACCTCGTCCGCCGCGCGTTTGTGCATCTGCGTTGGTGCTGAGGCCAGCCACCTTGCCTGAGCTCTCTAGAGCCATTAGTGGCATGAGCTCCTCCCGTGTGGTCGGAGTGGATGGCATCCCTCTATTTGCTATTGTGAAGTGTTTCCCTGTTGTCGGTTCTCACATTCTCCATCTCATCAACCACTCCATCATCACATTCACCTTTCCCACAGCCTGGAAAATAGCACGAGTTACCCCAGCCCACAAATCGGGCGACCGTTCAGATATGAACAATTTTAGGCCAATTTCGATCCTACCGGTGCTTTCAAAAATTGCTGAAAAAGTAGTGTCCGTTCAACTCGTATCTTACCTAGTCCACAACCACGTACTCTCCCCATGTCAGTATGCGTATCAACCGTGCCACTCCACGGAGGACGCCATGCTCGACGCTGTCGACTGGATCTAAAAAAATATTGACCAGGGCCAAGTCGCGTCGCTAACGACGCTTGATCTGAGCAAGGCCTTCGACAGTGTCGATCATGGTGTCCTCCTGGATAAGCTTGGGTGGTATGGTGCGCAGTCGCCATGGTTCCGGAGTTACCTCCAAGACCGAAAACAGACGGTAAACGGCGGCTCCTCCATTCCTCTCCCACTGGCCCACGGAGTAGCTCAGGGCTCCATCGTCGGACCAGTCCTCTTCCTCATCTTCATCAACGACCTGTCCTCCTTCATCACCCACGGCCGCCTCCTGTCCTACGCCGACGACACCCAGCTCCTTGACCATTCCTCACCCACTGCCGACGGCCTATCCAACCTCAAGGTGCGGGTCGAAGAGTTGATTCTCCATCTCCAAAATTGGTTTCAGGCAAACAGTCTGAAAATGAATCCGAACAAGACTTTCTTTACCATCATCGGAACCAAAGCATCCCTCAAAAAGGCCAAAGACTTTCACATCACTCTGTCCGGCTCGGAAATTTATCCATGCCAAAATGTAAAAATACTCGGAGTCCTCCTCGACCAGCACCTGACATGGGAACCTCATATATCCATGGTGGTCCGACGATGCAACGCCATCCTTTCATCCCTATACAAGATCCGCCATCACTTCACACCTGATGCCCTTAAACTCCTCATCCACGCCCACGTATTTCCCCATATCCAATACTGTCTATCCGTTTGGGGAGGAGCCGCCCAGTGTCACTTGCACCGAGTGCAAAAGACTGTCAACTTCGCGGCCAGGCTGGTGACGGGAGTGCGGCGTTTTGAGCATGTGACACCTGCCCTGGTATCGCTTGGCTGGCAGAGAGTCGATGAGATGGTGCGCCAGCACGACCGCATCCAGGTGCACAGAGCGCTTAACGCCGAGCAGTGCCCTCCCGCCATCAGGGCCATGTTTGTCCGGCGAGCCCATGTATCGCTACGCGAGTCCCGAGCTGCTGCGGCAGGAGCGCTGGAACTGCCGTTGTGTAAGCTGTCGAGCAGCCAGCGTGCGTTTGCATTTAGAGCGGCGAAAACCTGGAACACTGACATCTCTAAGGTCTAAGGTGAACACCCGCAGTCGGGGTTGCGGTTTCCGATATGTGGATAGCATGTGAGCTGCATTGACCGCTTCAATTTTCTTATGGTTGGTGGTTAAGCCTCATACCGTGCGATGACAGGCCTACAATGTACAATGTGTTCTCTTTTATTGACCGAGATCGTATTGTTTTTTTTTATCGTGTTTAAACTGTGCCTTTGTATTTCGATATCACTACACATGTACTCTGACTGGATACGTAAAAGCCACAACGTGGATGTATCTTAATACATGACTATGACTAAGGATCTAGCTCGCTTGTGCATTTAACTATGATTACAACAAACTAGACTTTTTAAAGGTTGTTTAGATTTCCTTAAAAATCTGAAAAATGCAAATTGTCGGTTGATTTCATTCGTTTAGGGTCATTGCACGATTACATCCGCCCTTGAGCACCACCAATTATTTTTGGAAATCCACACCCCTGACTGGTAGACTTGGTTGCCAGAGGCGAGGCGGCGGAGAGCGGCGTACTGACCATGGTTCGTTGGAAGGTGTCCGAGGGCTCAAAAGATGAGTCATACCATTCGAAAGCTTACCTCATCTCATCTCATTTCATCTCAGATATATAATTTGTTTTGAAATCTGTCGATTTTTTTTTGCAAATGCCATTTTTGTCGAAATCTCGGAACTTTTTGGATGACCGATGCTACCGCTTACGTTAGAGCAAATAGACTGGCAAATGGCATATGTGCAAACTCGTTACAGCCTGTAGAACAACCTCCAACTGATAGCTGAACCTCATGCTGTTGATATAAGCAACAATTACCAGCGATAGGGAATCGCCCCCAATAGCTGCCGTACGGCTCACCTCCCCCGCTCCCTTGAACGCCTGCTTGACCATCGCGACCCGCCCTCGCAACGCCGGCCGCCGCCGACCCCCTCTACGGAACTGTGCTTTGGCAAATTTTAGGCGACCCTTGAATTGGAATTTTACATTTCGAGTTCAGATAGTCGGCCAAGTACTCCACAAAGACATGTAATGAGGCCCAGTAGAGACCAAGCCCAGGAAAGGGCATACATTCTCATAAGTTTCCGGGTATTTTGCATCATTTAGCCTCTAACCAGCGTGATGTCACGCTCCTGTTCGGAGCGCGCCGCCAGAGACTGTACCGATCCATGTCAGCTGCCAGTCGGCCCGCGGCCGGGCGGCGGTGGCGTGTCAGTCGCCGCGGCAACCGGTACATGCCGAGTACGTACGGCCTCTGCAGTGCGCCCCGGACGGGAGCGTTACACCACGCTGGTTAGAGGCTAAATAATGCAAAATACCCGGAAACTCATTATAATTTATACCCTTTCCTGGGCTTGCTCTCTATTGGGCCTCGCTCCATGTCTTTGTGGAGGAATGGACCGACCATCTGAACTCGAAATTTAACATTCCAACGCAAGGTTCGCTAAAAATTTGCCAAAGCACAGTTCCGTAGAGGGGGTCGGCGGCGGCCGGCGTTGCGTGGGCGGGTCGCGAAGGTCAATCAGGTGTTCACGGGAGCGAGGGAGGTGAGCCGTACGGCAGCTAGTGGGGGTGATTCACTATCGCTGGTGATTGTTGCGTATATCAACAGCATGAGGTTCGGCTATCAGTTGGAGGTTGTTCTACAGGCTGTAACGAGTTTGCACATGTGTCATTTGCCAGTCTCTTTGCTCTAACGTAAGCGGTAGCATCGGTCATCCGAAAAGTTCCGAGATTTCGACAAAAATAGCATTTTCACCAAAATGCCCTCGACAGATTTTACAAAAAATATAGATCTGAACTCGAAATTCAACATTCCAACGCAAGGTTCGCCCAAAATTTGCCAAAGCACAGTTCCGTAGAGGGGGTCGGCGGCGGTCTTCATGAGGTAAGCTTTTTAATGGCATGACACTCATCGTGTGAGGCGGGTGAGCCCTCCGACACCTTCTAACGAACCGTGTGACTGGCCAGCTGTAAGACAGTGGAGCACCGGGAGCACCAGCGGCTCCAGCGAAGACGAGCTGAAACGAGCTGGGGCTGAAGCCCAACTGCTGCGAGCTGGGCCGGCGGCGCCTGGCTGCGCTCGCCGCTCGGTGCCCGCTTCAAGGGTTCCGCGTAGCACTGAGCTCTTGCCAAGATCCAAGTGTTACCAAATGCCGTACTTTGACTGCCCATGGACTAATGGGTAGTCCAAGCACGGCATTTGTCCATTGGACCAAGTGCGGCATTCTTGGTAAGATTGGGCCCGGGGAGGTGGGGACAAATAGCGGGAAGAGGGGCAAATCGTCTTTTTAATCCGATTCTTGTCATGCAACAACCATAAGGATAATCCCTGAGGTATCTAAGGATGGGGCAATCTGCCCTTGCTGCTCCCTGCTTCCGCAGCCAGTGCCGCAGTGCTGTGCGGCGCAGTATCAGTGCTATGCGGCGCAGCATCAGTGCTATGCGGCGCAGCATCAGTGCTATGCGGCGCAGTATCCCCGGCCGGCCGACGCATCGCCGTACATCGTCCATTGGACCAAGTGCGGCATTCTTGGTAAGATTGGGCCCTGGAGGCGAGCGCGACTGGGCTGGACGAGCGGCCGGCACGCCGCGCCCTTGCTCGGGCGGCGTAGCATTGTTCTCCATATTGCTTATTTTGAATAAAGACAAACGGAAAAAATAGATGGCATTGTAGATATTGCTTTCTACACGCGGTTGGGGAACGGATTTAGGCCGGAGTCGGAGTCGGAGTTGGAGTCGGAGTCGGAGTCGGAGCCGATTTTTTTCTTCAGGCTGGAGTCGTATTCGGAGTCGGAGTTCCTAAAATGATGTCGACTCCGCAGCCCTGGTTGTGACAATGCAAATATATTACCGATGGAGGCATTCATTTTTGTTTCTTCCTTTTAGTTGAAACGAAATCAAGCAGTTCCACAAAACAGTCGAAATCAAATCGGCATCAAAACGTTTGTCATTGTCGATAATGCATGTTGAAGGATCTAGTCGGGTCTTCTCTCAGCAATGAAGAGTTCAAAGGAACTAAAACATCGCAATACACAAAGTCATATCCCGTGAAAGAAACATGCAAACAGCCGGCGCCCCGCATGAATCGATGCAGGAGGCGCCGGTTAGATAATGATAAACAATCAATTTAACCAGTGCAGTGCCCGGGGAGCGGATATCACCTCCCCCTTCTCCTGAGGTTTTCATGAATAGCGGAAAACGGCGGCCCGCAGAGCCGCTAAATTTGGCACAGCTGGTTGGGCATCAATTACTCACTTTGTGATACATGTTTAACCTGAGAGTCATCTCAAGTCAAGTCAACGGGTCACGTCCCTCCCCCGGGAGTTTGTGGTGGGCGCAAGCCCCGGCAGTGTGCGGGTTACTATTGTTTTAAATTAAAATAGTTTGCGTCGCCCTGTCCTGCTCCATCATTCTGCCCTACCCTGTCTCACCTCTCTCCCTTCTTGCCCTGTCTCACCTCTCTCCCTTCTTGCCCTGTCTCACCTCTCTCCCTTCTTGCCCTGTCTCACCTCTCTCCCTTCTTGCCCTGTCTTTTTTTGCCTTGTTCTGCCCTGTCTTGCTCTGCCCTGCTCTGTCCTGCCTACCGGTTCAAGAATGCGGTGGGGGGGGGGGGGGGGGGGGGGGGGTTAAAATTTCGTTTCATCAGCGAAAAGTTGTTGACCGGGGGGGTCAACCCGGGGGGGTCAAAGTTGTTGACTCTGTGCACCTGGGTCCAGTTGAGTAGTTGTCAGCGCGAAAAGTCGTTGAGCGCGGGGATTTTTCTCCTAATTACCAGTAAAACGCCTTTTTGGGCGATGACCGAGCGGGCGCGCTCTGGTAAAGCTAAATTAAGTTGTCTTAAATTGTGCATGACCTCCTTTCTCGAATCCGCCAAAAGGAAGTACGTCCTGAGCGCTGCATGCTTCATCGTATGAATTAATGCTTAGATCAATAAAACCATTTTTGATCAATAATAATTTTTGTTCATTTCGACGTTGGCTTGTGCCACGCGCTGTGGTACCACCCATATCAGAACGCACCACACCAAAAACAAAATGTATTTGATGGTCCTATCCAACGGTGAAAACCCGATCTCAATCGGAGCAGTGGTTGATCAAAAAAGTTATTAGCTTCTGAAAAGCGTCTGTACGGCCGTGTCGGGCCGGTTCGGGCCGGTTCTGGCCGGGTCGGGCCGGGTCAAATGTAAATTTGTATAGTAAGTTGACGAGAAACCTCACGGGCGCTTCGCGCCCGCTCGGAAATCACTTCTTACAGCCAATGCAGGAACACGCGGGGCGGGGGACATCCTTGTATTTAATGCCCGCCATGTTCCTGTGGGGAGGGTGGGGTGGGGGGGGGGGGGGGCATTTGCCCCTAATGCCCTCCCCTGGATCCGCCAGTGGTAAAAACCAGACAAAATAAATTTTACCTCTTCTGTCGCTTTCAAACATTTTTGTAGCTGAGTGCATGCTGAGTCTGATCTTGACTAGTTGGAAATGCTAAAAATTGTGAGACCTCTACTCATAGCACCCATAAAATGCACCGCGATAGGTATGTACCTAAGCATGGTGCAAAATGGGCGTCAGATTTAAAATTGGTACTTGAAATTACTTGAGTCTGGATATGACCTGAGACTAAAGTAGCCATCCCAAGCCATAGTAATGTAAAATTACCTTGCCAATGAGAAATATTAACTTTACCTACACATTTACAAAGTGTGAATTTTATTTGGCTACATGTTTACAGGGAAAAGGAAAACAACGATAC
Organism: Chirona hameri; assembly: GCA_036785665.1. Lineage (NCBI taxonomy): Eukaryota > Metazoa > Arthropoda > Thecostraca > Balanomorpha > Balanidae > Chirona > Chirona hameri. The sequence goes on along the minus strand of JAXIVJ010007308.1, from coordinate 17,768 downwards.
CCAAGTCCCAGTCACAATAACTCAAATACTGTCGAAATGCGTTCCACGCACGCTATTCAGCGTTATAAGCTTTGGCGCCAATACGCGACGTTTTTTTTAACTTACGTTGGTTGTAGGAATCGCTCCAGATCGAAAATAGCGACAAACGCGCCACGCATATTTGAAAATGTCGAATACAAAGTCAAGACCCATCATACTTAGGAAGCCATAAGTCAGTCAACACTCAATATATTGCTTTGACATTTGGTTTGGGAATCGTCCATACTTGGTTCTCCGATATATATTCCAGCTTTTTCATATGATTTGATATTTGATATCAAAGTCATGTATACATACATCCACGTTGTGAGTTTTGCGTATCCAGTCAGAGTGCATGTGTAGTGATATCTAAATACAGTGCACAGTGTAAACACGATACAAAGCAATGCGATCGCGGTCAGTAAAAGAGAACACATTGTACATGGTAGACCTGTCATCGCACGGTATGAGGCTTAACCACCAACCATAAGAAAATTGAAGCGGTCAATGCAGGTCACATGCTATCCGCACATAGGAAACCGCAACCCCAACTGCGGGTGTTCACCTTAGACCTTAGAGATGCCAGTGTTCCAGGTTTTCGCCGCTCTAAATGCAAACGCACGCTGGCTGCTCGATAGTTTACACAACGGCAGTTCCAGCGCTGCTGCCGCAGCAGCTCGCGTAGCGATACACGGGCTCGCCGGACAAACATGGCCCTGATGGCGGGAGGACACTGATCGGCGTTTAGCGCTCTGTGCACCTGGGTCCAGTGTGGCTGGATACCTGGATCCTCTGCACCTGGATCCAGTCGTGCTGACGGACCATCTCATCGACTTTCTGCCAGCCAAGCGATACCAGGGCAGATGTCACATGCTCAGAACGTCGCACTCCCGTCGCCAGCCTGGCCGCGAAGTTGACAGTCTTTTGCACTCGGTGCAAGTGACACTGGGCGGCTCCTCCCCAAACGGATAGACAGTATTGGATGTGGGGAAATACGTGGGCGTGGATGAGGAGTTTAAGGGCATCAGGTGTGAAGTGATGGCGGATCTTGTAGAGGGAAGAAAGGATGGCGTTGCATCGTCGGACCACCATGGATATATGAGGTTCCCATGTCAGGTGCTGGTCGAGGAGGACCGAGTATTTTTACGTTTTGGCACGGATAAATTTCCGAGCCGGACAGAGTGATGTGAAAGTCTTTGGCCTTTTTGATGGATGCTTTGGTTCCGATGATGGTAAAGAAAGTCTTGTTCTGATTCATTTTCAGATTGTTTGCCTGAAACCAATTTTGGAGATGGAGAATCGACTCTTCGACCCGCACCTTCAGGTTGGATAGGCCGTCGGCAGGGGTTGAGGAATGGTCAAGAAGCTGGGTGTCGTCGGCGTAGGACAGGAGGCGGCCGTGGGCGAGGGAAAAGGACAGGTCGTTGATGAAGATGAGGAAGAGGACTGGTCCGACCATGGAGCCCTGAGCTACTCCGTGGGTCAGTGGAAGAGGAATGGAGGAGCCGCCGATTACCGTCTGTTTTCGGTCTTGGAGGTAACTCCGGAACCATGGCGACTGCACACCATACCACTCAAGCTTATCCAGGAGGACACCATGATCGACACTGTCGAAGGCTTTGCTCAGATCAAGCGTCGTTAGCGACGCGACTTGGCCCTGGCCAACCTTTTTTTTAGATCCAGTGATATAATTTGATGAAGAAAAAAAATTGGAGAAAAAATCCACAACATCAAAATTTCCAAACATTAAAAAACCGGAATTGGAGAACAAAGTATATATAGACAATACCCAAACCGAATTTCAAAGCAATATCTTTAGTTTTGGCTGACTTGTGGCTACTTATGTATGATGGGTGTGGATTTTGTATTAGACATTTCCAAATATGCACCCGCCACTTTCCCTCCTGCTACCAAAATGCTACAAAATAGAGGAAACACGAACCAGGTAAAAACAAGTTTTTTTTTTGTTCGCAAGAAGTTATTTTTCGCAGTCAGTACCCATTTTTCATCGCCAGTTTCAGCGGATTTGTTTTTTTTTTTGGGGGGGGGGGGCTAATTTCTATTACCGCCCCCGTCGAGCGTGGGATGGGAGGGGGGGGGGAGCTTTTTCCCCTGCCGCCTCCCCCTGGATCCGCCAGTGGTTCTGCCCTACCGCGACCTGCCATGTCCTGGCTCCTGGCCTGTCTTGCCGTCTGTCCCGCCTCTGCCCCGCCCTGCTCGGCCCTGCTCTGTCCGTTTCCGCCTCTCTGTCCTGCCCCGCCCAGTGGCGCCGGCACAGCTGTTGCATTGGCGTGCTCTCGCTTAGATAAGTCAAGTTTGATTACCCAATATAGAGCGTACGTTTCGGTAAAATTGGCGAATATCATGGTCATGACTAGAGAGTATAGTTTGATTAGTAATATATGCCAACGTGACTACAATTTGTATTGGTCGACGAAGGAAACTGTTCCATATGGTCGCAGCGGCCGGAATCCACAATTTTGGCAAAACAGCACCAGTAATTTTGCAACGGTGGACTACATTTTAGGGGTGGTAATGCCCACACAGTGTCACGGCAGGAAATTTTAGGGGTGGTAATGCCCACACAGTGTCACGGCAGGGGTGGCAGTGGTGGAGCCGCCATTGGTGGGGCAGCTGACGGTCGGTGTCGGGTGGGGCAGCTGACGGTGTTGAGTGGGACAGCTGACGGTGTCGGGTGGGGCAGCTGACGGTGTCGGGTGGGGCAGCTGACGGTGTCGGGTGGGGCGGCTGACGGTCGGTGTCGGGTGGAGCAGCTGACGGTGTCGGGTGGGGCAGCTGACGGTGTCGGGTGGGGCGGCTGACGGTCGGTGTCGGGTGGGGCAGCTGACGGTGTCGGGTGGGGAAGCTGATGGTGTCGGGTGGGGCGGCTGGCGGTGTCGGGTGGGGCAGCTGACGGTGTCGGGTGGGGCAGCTGACGGTGTCGGGTGGGGCGGCTGACGGTGTCGGGTGGGGCGGCTGGCGGTGTCGGGTGGGGCAGCTGACGGTGTCGGGTGGGGCAGCTGACGGTGTCGGGTGGGGCAGCTGACGGTCGGTGTCGGGTGGGGCAGCTGACGGTGTCGGGTGGGGAAGCTGATGGTGTCGGGTGGGGCGGCTGACGGTCGGTGTCGGGTGGGGCAGCTGACAGTGTCGGGTGGGGCGGCTGACGGTGTCGGGTGGGGCAGCTGACGGTGTCATGTGGGGCAGCTGACGGTGTCGGGTGGGGCAGCTGACATTCGGTGTCGGGTGGGGTGGCTGACGGTCGGTGTCAGGTGGGGTAGCTGACGGTGTCGGGTGGGGCAGCTGACGGTGTCGGGTTGGGCAGCTGACGGTGTCGGGTGGGGCAGCTGATGGTCGGTGTCGGGTGGGGCAGCTGACAGTCGGTGTCGGGTGGGGCGGCTGACGGTCGGTGTCAGGTGGGGCAGCTGACGGTGTCGGTTGGGGCAGCTGACGGTGTCGGGTGGAGCAGCTGACGGTCGGTGTCGGGTGGGGCAGCTGACGGTCGGTGTCGGGTGGGGCAGCTGACAGTCGGTGTCGGGTGGGGCGGCTGACGGTCGGTGTCAGGTGGGGCAGCTGACGGTGTCGGTTGGGGCAGCTGACGGTGTCGGGTGGAGCAGCTGACGGTCAGTGTCGGGTGGGGCGGCTGACGGTGTCGGGTGGGGCGGCTGACGGTCGGTGTCGGGTGGGGCAGCTGACGGTCGGTGTCGGGTGGGGCGGCTGACGGTGTCGGGTGGGGAAGCTGATGGTGTCGGGTGGGGCAGCTGACGGTGTCGGGTGGAGCAGCTGACGGTCGGTGTCGGGTTGGGCAGCTGACGGTCAGTGTTGGGTGGGGCGGCTGACGATGTCGGGTGGGGCGGCTGACGGTGTCGGGTGGGGAAGCTGACGGTCGGTGTCGGGTGGGGCAGCTGACGGTCGGTGTCGGCCGACCGGCGCCGGTCAGCCGCCGACGTCGCGCCTGCGCCGGCCCCCATCGATCGCGACGCGCCTCGGCCCGGCCTGGAACCGGGATCGAAGTGGGAGTGTGTGGCGCGGCCGCCCCGCAGGTGCCGGCGCGTCGAATCGATGCGGACGCGGACGGTCAGGCGTGCGGCGGTGCCGGCGGTGACGAACTGAGAGGGCGGCGGTCAGTGGTAACCCGGCCGGGACCGAGACACGGCGAGACACGGCGAGACACGGCGAGACGGACAGGCGTGCCGCGGTGACGCAGTGAGGAGTCGGCTGTGGGGCGGTCAGACGGTGGTCTGAAGGCGGTGACACGGCGACGTTGGGAGGTGGCCGCTGTCCGATCGTGGGGCGGTGAGACAGCGAGGAGTGTAGGGCGGGAGAGCGCGCCGGCAGCGTCACGAGGAGTGTGAGGTCGGGACCGAGTGTAGCCATGTCAGAGCCACGCGCCGAAAGGATCCGCAGCCGGGACGGGCACGCCTCCGAGTTCTTCCAGTACGTGGGCCCGTACCGACTGGAGAAGACTCTCGGCAAGGGCCAGACGGGTGAGTGGCTGCAGCTGACACGATTGTCGGGGTTCATTGGGGGCGGAACGCAGCCCCGGCACTGCTGGTCGGCAGGAGCAGCACGTGCCCACCTCTGTCGTGCACGCTCAACCAATGGTGCGCGTTTGTTTTCTTTCTATCGGTACCTTGTTCATATAAGACCTACCTTTGCGATCGGTGACGGTGGGTGCTCTGTTTCTACGCGGCCGTCTGTGGCTGGTAGGAGACGCGATAGGGCTCACCCAGTCGTCTGTGGCTGGCGGGAGACGTGATAGGGCTCACGCGGTCGTCCGTGGTTTGCAGCAGACGCGCCAGCCACAGACGCGAGACGCGTAAGGCTCACGCTGTCGTCTGGCTGGTGGGAGACGCGATAGGGCTCACGCGGTCGTCCGTGGCTGGCGGGAGACGCGCCAGCCACAGACGCGAGACGCGTAAGGCTCACGCTGTCGTCTGTGGCTGGTGGGAGACGCGATAGGGCTCACGCGGTCGTCCGTGGCTGGCGGGAGACGCGCCAGCCACAGACGCGAGACGCGTAAGGCTCACGCTGTCGTCTGTGGCTGGTGGGAGACGCGATAGGGCTCACGCGGTCGTCCGTGGCTGGCGGGAGACGCGCCAGCCACAGACGCGAGACGCGTAAGGCTCACGCTGTCGTCTGTGGCTGGTGGGAGACGCGATAGGGCTCACGCGGTCGTCCGTGGCTGGCGGGAGACGCGCCAGCCACAGACGCGAGACGCGTAAGGCTCACGCTGTCGTCTGTGGCTGGTGGGAGACGCGATAGGGCTCACGCGGTCGTATGTGGCCGGCGGGAGACGCGGTAGGGCTCACCCAGTCGTCTGTGGTCGGCGGGAGACGCGGTAGGGCTCACCCAGTCGTCTGTGGTCGGCGGGAGACGCGGTAGGGCTCACCCAGTCGTCTGTGGTCGGCGGGAGACGCGGTAGGGCTCACTCAGTCGTCTGTGGTCGGCGGGAGACGCGGTAGGGCTCACGCAGTCGTCTGTGGCCGGTGAGAGACGCGGTAGGGCTCACCCAGTCGTCTGTGGTCGGCGGGAGACGCGGTAGGGCTCACTCAGTCGTCTGTGGTCGGCGGGAGACGCGGTAGGGCTCACGCAGTCGTCTGTGGCCGGTGAGAGACGCGATAGGGCTCACGCAGTCGTCTGTGGCTGGCGGGAGAAGCGGTAGGGCTCACGCGGTCGTCTGTGGCCGGTGGGAGACGCGATAGGGCCATGCGTCACACTAATCCTCCACGCCGCCGCGCCGCCGGTATGCAGAAATGGCCGCTGGAAACCAACCCGGCATCGATCCGGTGCGCGGACTATAAAGCAGATACGAGCACTGGGAAGGGGTGGCGAAACTTCCAGGCAAACAGGGGCTGAGAAGCCACTGGAGGAATGCCATTCTCTTAGGGGAGTCTTGGGCAAAATCCGCAATTGTATATGTTTTTGGCTAACATTCGTTCAATTCAAAACGACAGTAAAAGCCCGATTAGTTCAAGGAAATCTGGCGATTTTTCTTAATTGGTATTCCCAATATATTTAAATACATATGTTTTGTCTGGAAGGACGTTGAACAAGACATCGGGAACATTTTTTTCCGGTGATTTTTAATTAGTTCTTCTTCTTGGATTGTGATGATGTCAACTAAGATATTAGTCATTTCAACTATTTGTTGCATTTTCTTATCTAGCGATTTTCTTGAATTGGTTATTTCCTGTAATGGGACTTTCGTGCATAAATCAGGCCGTAAATCATTTGTCCTAAATCACTAATGTCCTGAATCACCCGGTGATTTGGCCGAAACAGCGGGTCCCGGAATAACAGCTGAGTGTTGACCTCCCCCCTCCCCCCCCCCCCCTCTGCCATTTGCCGCGCTGTGCGTGATGACTGACGCCCACACACAGTCATTGCTGGCTGTGGCTACATATTACCAACGCCAGAATGGTCTCCAGATGACCAATCGGGACGGCGACACAGTAATGGTGTCACCGACCGGCCTCGCCAACAGACACGATCACGCTAAACAACTAATCAGCATCAGTGGACATTAAACGACTAATCGGCGTCGATGTCGCCCATGCCATCGCATTCTGTCCGGTCATGTATGTTCCTGCGGTCGCCGTTCCTGCGGTCGCCGTTCCTGCGGTCACTGCAGGAACGGCGAACTTCAGTTAATGGTGACGTATGGAGAAAGACGTTTTACGGAAAGATTTTCGTAGGGGTTGGACTTTGGGTCGACGACGCCGCGTTTTCGTGGGAGTTGGAATGTTTGATCACACTCTGCTCGATGGATATATGCACCTGCTGCCTGCCAGTGTGATCGCGTCGTGCACAGAGGTGTGCCGCTAGTCGGGCTTTTTCTCCGCCACTGTGAGCACTTGACAGGCAATGCAATCGCAGTTTTTCCTGACCGTTGGGACGTACATATTTGGAACTGGCCTGCTTTATCCGCGTATATATGCGGCTCTCTCGGTCATGTTTACTGAGCTGTCCGTCACTCAGTGATGCAGGACCACAGCTGGACTGATGCAGGACCACAGCTGCAGTGATGCAGGACCACAGCTGCAGTGATGCAGGACCATGGCTGCAGTGATGCAGGACCACAGCTGCATTGATGCAGGACTACAGCTGCAGTGATGCAGGACCAAAGCTGCAGTGATGCAGGACCACAGCTGCATTGATGCAGGACCACAGCTGCAGTGATGCAGGACCACAGCTGGACTGATCAGTGATGCAGGACCACAGATGAACTGATCAGTGATGCAGGACCACAGTTGGACTGATCAGTGATGCAGGACCACAGCTGCAGTGATGCAGGACCACAGATGAACTGATCAGTGATGCAGGACCACAGTTGGACTGATCAGTGATGCAGGACCACAGCTGCAGTGATGCAGGACCACAGTTGGACTGATCAGTGATGCAGGACCACAGCTGGACTGATCAGTGATGCAGGACCACAGATGGACTGTGCACGTCTCCATGCCGGCTCAATAGCACCTCGTCTCGAGGGATGGAGCGAGCTGAGGGCAGTTATCCACACTCATTTATATCCTATTTATATCCTATACCTACCCCTCACTTCAGGCGCGTCGCCACGACATTTTGAGTGTGTGTGGGGGGGGGGGGGGCCCATAAGTCCATATTTGCCAGTCAACAATCAACATTATGGTAGGCACTAGTGTTGTCATTTTCAGAAAATTCCTGAAGCTTGACCAAACCGATACCGATTTCCTTGTGGCTATGCTGACCGTAAACCAAACCGATTTTTCCCAACCCGAAAATGACCGATTTTTGACCGACTTTTAATATTAGTGTAAGAGGTTGGCAAGCATTACTTTGCATATGCAGGTGCATTTTTTTAGGGAAAGAAATACCTCAATAATACTTAATAGTATTGATGATCAGAATCCAAATTAATTGCCTGACATTCTTATTTCCCTGCTGGATACCTGCAGAACATGCCGCACTTCCTGCAAAAAAGGTGGCCGGTCTGATGCATATCGCTGACTTGCTTGACCGAAACATGCCTACATTTTTTTCTCTGACCAACCAATAACCGATTCGGTATTGGATTATTTTGGGTATACCACAATTTTGGTTACCGAATGACATCACTAGTACGCACGCATTCGGAAGAGCCGACTCTATTTCCCTTCCTTCATTTTCATTAAACTGTTTCAATGAGGATCACCAGAACTCTTACTTCATGACTTTTCCTTATTCCAGATATTAATCATTTGACACATTACGTTTTATCTACTCTACGCTGCTGCCTGAAACCAATTCCGTTCCATCGCCTTAGCGCTTACCAGGAATGCGTCAGGAATTCCAAAAGTCAAAGTTCGCTGGCGGAATGTTAATGTTCTTATGAAAGAGCATGTTTCAGTGATGGTGACTTCATGGACAAAATCGTTGAGAAAGATCTGTGGAAGGAACAGGACCCAGTTGATTGTTACTATGTCGGACGCGGTCGCTAAAGCCGCGAAAGAATGCGCCTGGCGCAGATATTTCACTCTTACCGCCCCGGGTAGACTTCTTAGCCCGTTCGCCGTCACTGCTATTTTTCCGGTTCTTGACATATTTCTCACTATGCACAGCACCCCGCAAACCAAAACATATCCTCAGGTGTAAACATGCTGTTCACCCTTGACATTGATGCACTTCAAATTGTCAAAGATGTTCTGTTACACACAAAAATTACACCTATATGGACAATCAGCCAAATTCTGGTCTGACCCAGGGTTCTATGTCAGATGCCAGTGGCGTACCGAGTATACGGTCATTCAGGGCATGACCTGGTCCTTTGGACTCGAGGCGCCCATGCAAAGCCCCTCCGATCAGTTACGGCGCCCCTCCGGTCAGTAACCGCGCCCTTCCGGCGAGTGACGGCGCCCCTCCGACCAGTGACGGCGCCCCTCCAACCATTGACGGCGCCCCTCCGGACAGTGACGGCGCCCCTCCGGAAAGTGACGGTGCCTCTCCTGCCAGTGACCACACCCCTCCGGCGAGTGACGGCGCCACCCCGACTAGTGACTTCTCCTCTCCGGCAAATTTAAAATATATAAGGCCATTTTTGACAATATAAAAATAAATTGCATTACAAAATATAATCAAATCGTGTTGAGTAAACATTTTCCAAGGTGAACTATTTCATTTAATGGGCGAAAGTGTCGACTGAGCGTACAGTATGTGGTGACCTTTATAAGCTGTCTGAAGCTCAGCGAAATAGCTGCTCTGAATAGTCATAATTCAATCTCACTTATTACGAGAGAGCGCTTCGCGCTCGCTCGTCCTTCCGTCGAGTAGGGGGAAAATCTGAATATGAGCGGCCCGACCCGACCCGTGGCGACGCTTTTGAGAAGCTCATATCTCTGCAACCGCACGTCCGATTGACAAGCAGGCTTATTTGCTGAGTAGCCCCCATCCACCCTACCCTGTTTGAGACAAGTGCCGACTAACGTGGGTGACTACCACTGCGCATGGCGAGTGCAGCGTGAGGGGTGTTGAAAAGTGTGTTCTCGCAACAAACAACAAACTCCGCAACGGCTGGGCCGATTGTGTGCACATTTGGTGTGTGGTTAGAGACCCTCAGCCCAGTGGCGGCTCGTTATGTGAGGCAACTGAGGCCGGGCCTCACCTATTATTTAGGAAGAATGAGCTTTTAAATATTCATTGGTTGCCATAGAAAAAGATGTGTGAGTGATTCCCATTCTGCACATCGCAGTGCATTTTATTATGGCATATCACCGAAATTCTCCGGCTCTTCCATCCACCCGCCGGCCGCCAGTACGTTTACCATACTACAACAAACCACAACAAGCCGACTGAGGCCTGACCTGCCTGCCGTCTCACTGCCTCCGCCCGTTCAGCCCAGCTACTGAGGCACCAACGGGCGAACGCCGCTCAACCGACGATTCCGCGCTTTGCCGGGCACTGGTAGCCATCGAGGCTCAGATGTTTAGGTCCTCAAAGCGATTATACGGCTCCTAGGAGTCGTAGCGACGGAAATAAAAGCTCATGAACAAGATAACGTGTTGATCTATTGATCTGCCCACATTTTTGGTTGAAAAGTATCATCTATTATCCATATTATGATATTTTACTATCGTACCGCAGTTTGCTAGCGTCGGCGGCGGGCAGGCCATGGGTGGCCGAGAAAAGCGGCAACTTTCGAATCCCCTGCAACCGTATGACGATGTTTTCCATCGAAATGCAGTGTTCTTTAGATAGGTGAATATTAATCGCTATAAGGATACAGCACATTCTGCAATATTACGTGAGATATAACTCAATTTTGGCGTTATAGTTTGTTGCGGGTATGTGATTCCTCCATCAAATGTCGCAGCTCCTCGCCCGGCTCGCCGGTTGAGGCCGCTGACAGTCCGGCCTCTAGAGGTTGGCGCATGTGTAATACGATCTGCTCGAATGGTTCAGATTCGAATGCTGCCGCGAGGTGTCAGCCAAGGCAGCATCTAGATGGCGCCAGGTGTGAATTTTTGTTAAAAGCTGCCGGTTTTCTTTGCATAGAGAACTGTGACTGTAATCTGTATATAGTAGAGCTATGATTGAAAGCAAAGCCTTTGATATAATTTCCGAACTAAAGAGTTAAGATTTTGGCACCGCCAGATTCAATGGAGACCAAAGGCCAACCTCCCAAACGCCTGAAATCGGCCGTAAATTGGCTTACGTTCTGACCTGATTTGAGAGAAAACCAAGTAACTTGAACGGCTTATTTCGTATTTGTTTCAGAATCTTAGGAACGTCATGAAAAGTGTGGGGGTGAAACTTCGATCTCATCTTGAATGAACCCCAACCCTCTATGCAAAATTGATTTGCATAGGTATTAGAGCTCCTCTCGTCTTGATCTACCTTTTACTGACCAAAATTTTCCTTATTAGACAAAAATAAAGATTGTATAAATAATTCTGATCAAATAGCGGGGAATGGCCCCGCCCCGTTCATACGCCTGCGATTTGTTTTAGTTTGTTAACTAGACTCGCAACTCGCAAGTCGCAGCTGCTCCTCCGTTGCAACTTCTGGACCTGGGCCTCAGGTACTTTGAGGACCACGAGCCGCCATTTCCTCAGCCGCCGCCTTCCCACAAGTCAGGTGTGCAGGGTGCCTCTGCATGTGCGCACGTGCACACCCCTATTCTATATCTCAGGAATGGCTGAGCCGATTGTGTTCAAATTTAGTGTGTGGTTAGGGACCTCTCAGCCGCCAATTTCCCACAAGTCAGCCAATGTAGACATTTCATGACTTGCGTGCGCATACGGCATACGGGATGATCCAACCTCACCCTACAAATCCTTCGCGCTCGCTCGCTCATCGCCAACTACGGCGCCTTACTGGCTCATTATATGAAAAGGTGGCATATGTTGTTATATTTGATCAAAGAGGCATTTGTACATAGTCTTGCACATTTTTTATACACCAGTCTTTTCCCATAATCTCTAAGCATAACATTTTGCTTCATACGAGCGACATGAATCCCCACGGACAACTGCTTGTGGTTGTAAACTTGGGCTGTGGAGGAACATGTGCTTGTGTAATATTGTTTACTTACGTTCTTTATTTTCGTGTACCACTTTTATCCCGCGCACTGCAGGGGGGTTGATTTCCGCCCCCCCCTCAGGTTTTTCAAAGATAGCGAAAAAACGGCGGCGCGCAGCGCCGCCGGGTTTTCGCACACCTGTCAGGACATTAATTGCACACACTTTGAAGAAAAAAATATCCTCGGGTCGTCTTAGGTCAGGTCACCAGACCAGGTCAAGTGACCTCACCTCCAAAAATGTTTGCAGTTGTGCCAAAGCCAGAGTTTTTCACCGATCAGTTTGAAACTTACAGGATGTCATGAGGGCATAAGTACTTACAATTCGTTTATCTCGGAATTTTGATATCGGTGACCGGTCAGGTCAATTTCGTAACCTTCCCATAATAAGTCAATGGGGAAATATACAAATTCTAAGGATATGCATTATATTAGTCCAATTACTCCTGGATCATGTTATTATAGGATATTCTTGATGATCCAAGTGTAAGTTTTGATCAGTGACCTCTATTGGGTCATTTGAGGTCATGCGAGGTCACCATCACTTTTTTGTCAATAACTCCCGACATAATGAAGATAGAGAAGTAAAACAGACATAAATGTGTTTGTCTCGTTGAGACACGTTTTCCCATATGCAACATTCCCTAATTGGGTCACCACCTGACCTTGACCTGAGGTCAAATTTTTAAGTTAACTTAACAAGGTCACCATGTACATAATTCAAAGCGCCTTGACAAGATAAACACAATGGCGTAAATAGTGTTCCGTTATCTATGTTACATAAAAAGTTAATAGCGAAAAACGATTTAGCAAAAAAACGTAATTTTTTCCTTTTTTGACCTCTGGAGCCTCAAATATTGACCTGAGATCAAATTTGAGGACACCTAAGCGATTGAAAATTTCACTGGCTGGCGTTTGACTTTTTCCGTTTGTTTCTAACTAGCATAGTTTCTGAGATATATGGGAATTTCTGGAGCGATGTCCTAAAACAGGAAAAAACTGGAAAATTTGACCTTTGATGACCTCTGGCGACCTCAATTTTGACCTAACCTAAAACAATACCGAAATACTTTCGATAGAACTTGTATCAAGCTATCAAATGCCGTTTTCCGCTTCTCGCTACGTATTGTAGTTTTCGAGATCTCAGGGGGGGGGCGGAAATCAACCCCCCTGCAGTTCGTGTTCGGCGCAAAGCCCCTGCAGTGCGCGGGTTAAGCTTCATGATTAAGTGTCCTTCTCTAGCAAACCACATGTAAAATGTCACGATTTTAAGACGACCTTATGAGTCTCTAGCGAGCTATACAGAAGTCTATAAATGGAGAGATTTGTCGCTCACGACGAATCTAGGTCAATTTATGTCGCACGATGAAAACTATCCAGTGAGGATTGTCGCTACATATCAAGCAAAATACTTTCAGTTAGACGCCTGGATGGGCGTTTCACGAGCGAAGCAAAATGGATGCCAAATTTGAAATCAGCGTCACAAAATGTCCTAGAAACTACCAGATTCCAAAAAGTTAATATCAGGTCATCGTAGGTCAGTGACGTTGACCTGTGGAAATGCATGACCCCAGTGGAATATATAATAATGTAAAATGGATGCCAAATTTGAAATCAGCGTCACAAAATGTCCTAGAAACTGCCATAGGGCAAAAAAGGTCATATCTGGTCATCAGAGGTCACAATCTCAGTGGAAGCCATAAATGTCACCTGTTGACACCTGTGCATATGCTCCTGAGCAACACTCGGAAACTGCAAAAAGTTACAAGTTCCCAATACTATGGGACACCTGTTGCGCCTTAAATGACCTTGAGAAACAGTTCATAGGTAACGGGTCATGAGGGATAGAACTTTAAAAAAATCAGAGTATGTGTCAAATTGTTCAAAAATAGGGTACTGAAAGTTTCATTGCAATCGGTTGATAAATACATGAGTTATTTCCGAAAAAAAACTTTCATGGGACACTCACTGCGACACTCACCTTCGAGCTTGATACCACTCGCTATAACGCAAGTCAATGGGCCGGCCTGTCGCGCGACACTTGGTCAGCCGGCAGCGTATTTCTAGACTGCGTATTTCGGTTTCCTGCATTCTAATTGCCACCGGCTAGCGTAAGACTGGACATAAGTCAGTCAAAAATATAGATATTGCTTTGAAATTCGGTTTGGGCATCCTCCATACTTGGTTCTCCAATACACCTTCCGGTTTTTCAATATATTTGAAAAAGTTTGATTTTGTGGAAATTTTCCCCCATAAAATCTGTTTTTCATCACAAAATATTTTTATCTCTCAAATACCTTCAAAAATATATTTCTTCAAAACCGAAGATATATTGGAGAACCAAGTATGGACGATGCCCAAACCAAATTTTAAAGCAATATTTATATTTTTGACTGACTTATGTCCAGTTTTACGCTAGCTGGTGGCAACTAGAATGCAGGAAACCCAAATACGCTTACCGGCAACGAAAAACTGATTGCCCCAAAGAAACGCGGCTGCTAATGAACTATTCCCTTAAGTCTGTACGCTCCAGAAAACCGCTCGTTGATATTTTTGCTTGCAAGCATACCTTATGTGTTGTATTGTGTGTGAAATCAATGAAGCATATTGTTTGTTGCGTGATCATTTATTTTGATGCGCTTGGGACCATTTTCCTCAGGCATAAAAAATAAAAATGTTGCCCAAAGTCATCATTTTTTTTCTTCTGAAAACTTTCCCGTTTTTGTTTTTGCTCACAAAGAATGGGACGCACAACCAAGTGTAACGAACAAGGTCCACTCTATTGCTCGGTTCGGCCGGGTTCTGATCCTCCGACAACGGCATAAACTTCCCCAAAGCCCACTATTTGACGCTTCACTGACAACAATCTGCCGCCAACGCTCGCTACCAAGTTACCGAAAAAAATAGATCTCTGGAGCTATCACTCCCGACTAGGTTTCTTAACTCTTTTAAGGCTACTGCCAGAAACAAGCGAGGTATGTTTAGGTATGGGACTTTGTTTTGTTTTGGAATTGGGTATGATTAATCACGCATGTATCAATTAATCGACCATTCATATTGAGTCCTATATCAAATCGACCTATGCTAACATAATATTTATTCAGATGTTCACATGGCGTTCTTTTCTGTAACAAATTGCATTGCATCTACCTACAGGTTTACATTTTACTGGGCTGAAACATGTGACCGGATGTGACCGTGCACGATGATTTTACGGGGCCGAAACATGTGACCGGATGTGACCGTGCACGATGATTTTACTGGGCTGAAACATGTGACCGGATGTGACCGTGCACGATGATTTTACGGGGCTGAAACATGTGACCGGATGTGACCGTGCACGATGATTTTACGGGGCTGAAACATGTGACCGGGTGTGACCGTTCACGATGATTTTACGGGGCTGAAACATGTGACCGGATGTGACCGTGCACGATGATTTTACTGGGCTGAAACATGTGACCGGATGCGACCGTGCACGATGATTTTACGGGGCTGAAACATGTGACCGGGTGTGACCGTTCACCATGTTTTTACGGGGCTGAAACATGTGACCGGGTGTGACCGTTCACGATGATTTTACGGGGCTGAAACATGTGACCGGATGTGACCGTGCACGATGATTTTACTGGGCTGAAACATGTGACCGGATGCGACCGTGCACGATGATTTTACTGGGCTGAAACATGTGACCGGATGTGACCGTGCACGATGAGTGCAGTATACAGGGTACCGCCGTGTTTACTGGAACAGGCAGAATACCCACTACCCAGTCATTGCACAATGCCAGAGGCGGGACTACAGACACGTCTGGAAGCTGCCAGAGGCGGGATTACAGACACGACTGGAAGTTGCCAGAGGCGGGACTACAGACACGTCTGGAAGTTCTCACGAAGCTATTTAAAGGAAATAGTTCACCTTCAACATGGGTTTTGAACTGAAATAGCAGTTTTGTAGCCCGTGTTGAGGAATCCTTATCTGGAACTTTTCTTGGCTGAAAAGACTCTCCAGCCGAAGATATTTGACTTTTTGGCGAAGGAATACGGCGCATATATGATATACCGTACCGTCTGAAAGTGCCAGCACTGCCATGGAGCATGCGCAGACCAATAACGCACACCATACAATCCATAATTTACAACCTTCTGTCCTGAATTGGCGCGATATAGGACCATTTTTAAACAGAAAAAAACTGTATTAAAAAATATAATAAAATCGTGTTCTGAAAAAAATTCCGAAGGTGAACTATTTCCTTTAAAGGAAATAGTTCACCTTGGAAATTTTTTACCCAACACGATTTGATTATATTTTTTCATACAATTTCTTTTTATATTGTCAAAAATGGCCTTATATCGCGCCGATTCAGGACAGAAGGCCGTAATTTTGTTATTGTTTATGAAAACTATATGCATACTCTCTGAGTCAGAGTCCTGACGTCACGCGAATAGAAAAAATGGTTCAGCCAATCAGATTCGAAAGTAGTCGCGTAAAGATAGACTCGCATTGGAGATGTGCCAACCGGCGGCCGGCGATTCGCTTGCTAGCACCAGCTGCAAGCTGATTGGCTGATGGTATAGCCTCTGCCCGGGCTAGAACCAGTACAACATTCTTTCGCCAGCACCGCATTCCTTCGCTAAAACCTCAAATATATTCGACTGGAGAGTCTTTTCAGTCAAGAAAACTTGCAGATAGGGGTTTCCCAACACGGGCTACAAAACTGCTATCTCAGTTTAAAACTAATGTTGAAGGTGAACTATTTCCTTTAATGCCGGGACAGTCGGCAGGGCTGTATGTAATTAGTACCTTCGTGTACTATTTCCACGCCGACAAATATGAAAACTAATTTGAGTTGTATTTTCTTTGTGGGGAAACACTACATGTCCGCGCTATGAGCTCGATTCGAGACCACGGTGCAATCAGATCTGTGACTGGTATAACGTGGCTAAGGACGGACTGCCGCAGGGGAATCCAGTGCGCCGCACGGGGGGGGGGGGGGGGGGGGGGGGGGGCAGCCGCCGGGGACTGCAGCAGCTGTCACCATAGCCTCGCTTCTCAGGCCGTCATTAGACGCGACTCGCCGCGGCAGTACGCCGACTGAAGAGCCGGGCTCAGATCAATCATCGGCGTGTCAGTGGGACCGAGTCAGGGTCACCGACCGTCACCGCTCCCTCCCATCGAGTCAGGGCCACCGACTCGGACTCCTATCGAGTCAGGGCCACCCACCGTCATCGCTCCCTCCCATCGAGTCAGGGCCACCGACACGGACTCCCATCGAGTCAGGGCCACCGACTCGGACTCCCATCGAGTCAGGGTCACCGACTCAGACTCCCATCGAGTCAGGGCCACCGACTCGGACTCCCATCGAGTCTGGGCCACCGACTCGGACTCCCATCGAGTCAGGGCCACCCACCGTCATCGCTCTCTCCTATCGAGTCAGGGCCACCGATCCCCTGAACTCCGACGATCGATCATGTCCATGGCGCCGGTGCTGCCCAGTTATTAAAGGGATTATACGGGTTTTCCCAGAATAATTGAGTTACATAGTAAAACATACTTATAAAGGTGGTAGAAGTCCCACAGTAGCCACATTTTTCTGGAAATGACCTCTTCTGCACGTAAGGACATTCCGAAGTGCGCGGTGATGCCACCGCGTATTTTCTGCAGGACCGGCTGAGGCAGAGCCAGTCATCTCTTATATGATAATAGAAACACCTCACGTATGGCATATTTCCGGTAAAATAAGCAATATTTGAAAGAAAATAGACTTGTTTTGTTCCAACCACAGCAGCAGTTACCTAGTTTTCCCATAAAATTCTATATTTGTCATGAATTTTCATGCCAAAAAATTAATACGCCACCACCAAATTCTCAACGCTAAAGGCCAGAGAAAAGAAAACCACAAAAACACAAAACCTCAACGAACAGTGTGTAGTAATACAAAGTCCCGTCAGTTTTGAATTGCATACTGATTTTCTGATCCAGTGTAGGACTTGCAGATAATTCACAACTCTAAAATTTATCTTAAGATAAAAGTGGTGGACAGTAGTGCCGATCAAGTACTCGTTATCTGATACTAGTCTCGAAAACCGCCCAAGCTTTAACGCTGATAATTTCTGAAATAATGGACTAAATGAGCATTGAGGTCCCTATTATATGTCTTAAACGTGTTTAAAGCTCATACAACTGCAAAAGAGTGCATTTACTTTCAGGACGGAAACCC
>JAXIVJ010007307.1:60000-61438 GCA_036785665.1 Chirona hameri | reverse complement strand
TCTGTATGTATCTGTATGTATCTGTATGTATCTGTATGTATCTGTATGTATCTGTATGTATCTGTATGTATCTGTATGTATCTGTATGTATCTGTATGTATCTGTATGTATCTGTATGTATCTGTATGTATCTGTATGTATCTGTATGTATCTGTATGTATCTGTATGTATCTGTATGTATCTGTATGTATCTGTATGTATCTGTATGTATCTGTATGTATCTGTATGTATCTGTATGTATATGTATGTATATGTATGTATATGTATGTATATGTATGTATCTGTATGTATCTGTATGTATCTGTATGTATCTGTATGTATCTGTATGTATCTGTATGTATCTGTATGTATCTGATATAGGTATAGATATAGGTATAGATATAGGTATAGATATAGGTATAGATATAGGTATAGATATAGGTATAGATATAGGTATAGATATAGGTATAGATATAGGTATAGATATAGGTATAGATATAGGTATAGATATAGGTATAGATATAGGTATAGATATAGGTATAGATATAGGTATAGATATAGGTATAGATATAGGTATAGATATAGGTATAGATATAGGTATAGATATAGGTATAGATATAGGTATAGATATAGGTATAGATATAGGTATAGATATAGGTATAGATATAGGTATAGATATAGGTATAGATATAGGTATAGATATAGGTATAGATATAGGTATAGATATAGGTATAGATATAGGTATAGATATAGATATAGATATAGGTATAGATATAGGTATAGATATAGGTATAGATATAGGTATAGATATAGGTATAGATATAGGTATAGATATAGGTATAGATATAGGTATAGATATAGGTATAGATATAGGTATAGATATAGGTATAGATATAGGTATAGATATAGGTATAGATATAGGTATAGATATAGGTATAGATATAGGTATAGATATAGGTATAGATATAGGTATAGATATAGGTATAGATATAGGTATAGATATAGGTATAGATATAGGTATAGATATAGGTATAGATATAGGTATAGATATAGGTATAGATATAGGTATAGATATAGGTATAGATATAGGTATAGATATAGGGTATAGATATAGGGTATAGATATGGGTATAGATATGGGTATAGATATGGGTATAGATATGGGTATAGATATGGGTATAGATATGGGTATAGATATGGGTATAGATATGGGTATAGATATGGGTATAGATATGGGTATAGATATGGGTATAGATATGGGTATAGATATGGGTATAGATATGGGTATAGATATGGGTATAGATATGGGTATAGATATGGGTATAGATATGGGTATAGATATGGGTATAGATATGGGTATAGATATGGGTATAGATATGGGTATAGATATGGGTATAGATATGGGTATAGATATGGGTATAGATATGGGTATAGATATGGGTATAGATATGGGTATAGAT
>JAXIVJ010007307.1:55000-57500 GCA_036785665.1 Chirona hameri | reverse complement strand
ACTAGTGTATTCAAATGAGCATGACTAGGATGCAGGCGAAGGTAGCAGAGCTAGAGGCCCTCCAGGCTAGAGTAGCGGAGCTTGAGGCGCAGTTAAGTAAGTGTAGGTGTAGAGATGAGCCGCAAGAGGGTGTAGCTCCTGACCAAGGAACGTATGCGCAGATTGTGGTTAGGGGGTCAGAAAAGGAGCCTACAGGATCAGGGACCAGTGGTAGTTCTGATAGGGGCATAAGGGAGGAGGATAAGGCAAAGGTGGATAGTGCGGCTGGGGTTTGGAAGTGTGTTGGAGGGTCACGTTTCTGGAGACCCAACATTGTGGAAAGTAATGCTAGAGCCACAGACAGTAAGGATGAGGAGGGGTGCTGGGTAATGGAGGGTGGTAGCAGGATCTGGAGGAGGAAGAGGGAAGGGGATCAGGAGGGATGGACAAAAGTTCAGGGTAGAGTCAGGCAGTACAGCCCCAGGGAACATCAGCAGGTTACACTAGCAAATAGGTTCAGTGCATTAGAGTCAGCAGCTGAAAGTGACAAGGTACAGATTCAGCATTTAGTGGTTGGGGACTCAAGGGTAAGGCCCTTAAGGCGAACATTCTGTGGGAAGAGGGACAAATGTATAGTTAAACCGGGGGCAAAAGTAGTTGATATGGGCCCTGTCATTGAGGCAGAACTGGGTAGGAGTAGCCCGGAGACAGTTATAATACAGGTGGGGGTGAACAACATAGGACCTAGACAGAGTGTGAGAATAGTAGCAGAGTACCGGAGCCTGCTGCAGAGGTTGAAGGAGTCCAGGAAACCAGTCATTGTGACTGGCATCCTCCCTCGCTGTGGAGCCAGTGAGGAGTGGTACTCGAGAGCTCTGTCTGTGAACAGCTCAGTTCAGAACTTATGTTCAGCTATGGGGCTTAGTTATGTAGACTTATGGGATCAGTTCTATGAGTGGCATAGGTACTATATGAAGGATGGGCTTCACTTATCGGATGAGGGGGCAAGGGCTTTGGGAGATGCCTACAGAAGTGTCATTCAGGGAAACTAGGTAGGAGGGGGGGTTCAGGGACGCTAGTACTAGGGCATCAAGAAGTAAGCATTGGTAGAAGTTCATGTCAGAATAGGACAGTAGATCATAATTCCCTCAGAATTAGTAGAGTCAGCCCAAAGTATAAGATCACATGTGTGTTGCTGAATGCCCAAAGTATTAGGTCTAAATTTGATGAGTTTGAGTGTTATGTTGCCCTTGAAAAGCCTGATATAATTTGTGTAACCGAGACATGGGTTAGTGAGGGGTATAATAGGGATAGGCTACAGGATTTCGAGTTACAAGGGTATAACATGTTCTCATACTGCAGAGAATCACAGCAGGGAGGCGGAGTGTTTGTATATGTAAATAGCTTGTACTGCACTACTAGAGTTGATGATTCTAGTAAAGTAAAAGAAGTAGAATCAATCTGGCTTGACATTAAAATTGGTACAGGAAATAGAGGAAGGTTGAGGATAGGTGCATTTTACAGACCAGGGAATCTTCCAAGGAACTCCCAAGCTGAAACAGACCAAGATATTTGTGAGGAAATACGTAGGAACTTTCGGGCTCAGTGTCTTATTATGGGAGATTTTAACTTAAGAGGATACGAAAGTATAGCAGAGGAAACAAATGAGTGTAGGTTGTATAGGCAAATCTTTGAAGAGGAGCTTTTCATGCATCAGTTTGTAACAGAGCCAACCAGACATTGCTCCATTGACCTTGTATTCTCAGACAACAGTGATCTAGTTAGTGACATAAGTATTTGTGCCAACCAGACATTGCTCCATTGACCTTGTATTCTCAGACAACAGTGATCTAGTTAGTGACATAAGTATTTGTGCAGGTCTAGGAACCAGTGATCACAATATGGTTAAATTCAATATCTCATCAGAAATGAGGCCCAAAGATAACCTTATTATGGTTCCAAACTTCAGCCGGGCTGATTTTGATGGTATTAGAAATGACCTCGCACAGGTAAAATGGAACGTTGAGTTGGCAGGTTTAGATGCATGTGAGGCCTGGAATGTTTTCAAAGCTAGATTAAGCCAAATTCAAAATCGGCATATACCCCTCAGGCACAAACGTAACAGAACCAAGGGCAATCCAGTTTGGCTTACCCCAGAAGTAAGGAGTGCTATACAAGCTAAAAGAAGTGCATTTGGCATTTTGAAGGGATCTTCACTAGATATAAATCAGAAGGCCTACCAGAATGCAAGAAATTCAGTTAAGAAAAAGGTCAGAGCAGCTAAAAGGGCAAAGGAACTTGATTTAGCTAGACATTGTAATGCAGATAGTAAGAAGTTCTTCAGTTTTTATAAGTTAAGTACAGTTTCCAAAAATATAGGTCCATTTAAGGTAGATGTGTTAGTTAGCAAGGACAGTGAAATGGTTGAAGTGCTTAATGATCAGTTTCAATCTGTCTTTACTATCGAGGACCAGAGTAGTATTGCAGCACTTCAGCCTGAGCTAGAGACAGAGGAGACTAT
>JAXIVJ010007307.1:0-50000 GCA_036785665.1 Chirona hameri | reverse complement strand
CCCTTCTTACCCGCATAGGGGACCTTTCGATCTGATCAGGGGCCCTTCCGATCTGCACAAGGGCATTTCGAACTTTACAAGTCCCCTCTGGTCTGTCTAGGGTCCCTGCAGCTTTCTAAGGGGCCCTTCCGACCTGGCAAGGGACTGCGCTGGCTGCTTTGTCGACTTGCGACATGCTCCGAGGGCCCTCCGACCTGCCCTGGTGCCCCTCCGTGCTGACTAGGGTCCCATGCGGCATGTTCAGGGGCCGTCCTTACCCACCTAGGGACCCTTTCGGTCTGGTCAGGGGCCCCTCTGACCTGCACATGGGCCCTTTGAACTTCCCAAGGGCCATCTGGGGTCTGTCCAAGGGTCCTCCAACCCGCTCAGGGGGCCTATGACCTGGCAAGGGACTGTGCTGGCTGCTTTGTCGCCCTGTCCACATGCTCAGGGGTAGAGCCCTTCATGGAATGGGAATCTCCATGGAACCCATGGAACGGGATGGAAATGGGTGGGAATGGGGCCATTTTTTTAAATGTAACGGGTTGGAACGGATTTGGGACAGACCATATGATTGTTTAGCACCACAAAAAGTGAAATATGCTGAAACGGGTGGGAATGGGAGCCCCATTAATTATATATTCGGATTGGAACGGGTTTCGGTCTGGCTGAATGTGCTGGAACGGGATGGGGGCTGAAAAAGTGTCCCATGAAGGGCTCTACTCAGGGGCCTCTCGACCTACACAGGGGCCCTCTGTGCTGACTAGGGGCCCATTCGACGTGTTCAGAGTCCCCTCGGACCAGCTCAGATGCCCTTTCGGTCTGGCCAGGAGCCCGTCTGACATGCACAGGGCTCTTTTGAACGTCCAAGGGGCCCTCTGGTCTTTCAGAGAGGGTCCTGGTGGCCCTAAAGAGCCTCTGAAGTGCTCTACACTCTCTAAAGACCACGCTTCGCGTGGTAAAGAGCCCATGATACCGCGCTTCGCGCGGTCTTGTCGACCCTTTTCGTCCGCCGCCGAAAAGGGCCCTCCTGGCCTCCAGGGGGGTGCGGCCGCACTCGTCCCCCCCCCCTTGGCTACGCTTCCTGGTCACGTGTCATGTTTGACAGATGTCAGCTGTCAGCAGTCAACGGGCAGACGTATCTCGGACGATGTCATATGGACTGTCCCGGTATGGGATATTACTAGCGGAGGTTAGGATGGCTGCAGGAGATATCCACATATAGATACATATACAGATTAACACTGTTGTGGATTAGGAGGCTCAGAAGGTCACGCAAACGATTTTAGTGCTGTACGGGGCGACAGTTATACATATTTGTAACCCTCGCCATACGGGGGTCCTAAAACGACCCCCCCCCCCCCCCCCCCCCCCCCTGAGGTTTGTCTTGCATAACTGTCTACACATGTGGCGCATGTTTCTTAAATTTGCAGTAGCTGAGTTTACAACAATTATACGTATTCTGTAAGAATTTCGTTGAAATGGGTTGAGAAATTTGGGACATAAGACGTTTTGATGACGTCATGTTGTTGAAAAAACGATAAATGTTTGAAAAATCATAGAAAACAGAGTTTTAAATCAAATTGCAAACGCAATTCAGCAAAGATATAAAATGTAATTTTCTTTAAAATGGCAATCTCAAATTTGCGAAATTTTGGGGTTTTGACCCCTAAAGTGAAAAAAAAATTGGGGAAAATCACCACACAATACAAATATTAACAGATGTTAGCCAACGGAATATATGTGCGAGAACTGAGTATGGACAATACTCAAACCAAATTTCAAAGAAATATCTCTATTTTTGACTGAGTGATGGCTCCCAAGTGTAAGAAGTTCATGACGTCATCTTTTTATAACTTTTTTTGACTTTTTTGACCAGATACCAATAGATAATTACATTTTCTGTATTTCTGAGGCAAAATTAGTCTAGGGACATGCCTTTTTGTTAACATTTTTCAATTTCTCATTTTTAGGATTTCTGACAGAGCAAAATCGCTGTTCTGGACGTGATCGATCGAGGTCATTCACTTGACCTGGAAGGTCATTCGTTGACCCGAAACCTAAAAATTTCATACCGTTAGATTTCAAACATGACAGGCAACATGTTGGTTCTTAGTTCTTACCGCGTTGCTCTATCTTGCTTGGTTTGGAAGTTAACAGGGGTGGGGGGGGGGGGGGTCTTTTTAGGACCCCCCCCCCTCGTAGGTGAAAAAGCTCCCGTAGGGCGAGGGTTAACTGACGGTAAATAAACTGTTCGGCATTAAATGTTCCATCAGTGTCAATGCCGGTAATCACAAAGCAACGTTTATGTATCTCCCAGTATAGGTGATTAAGTTGTGCCCAGCAATATACAAACTGCGTCCAACGCACTCGGCGGGCCTCGTCTACCCATTCCATGAACGGCAACACGATTCCGGCAGCAGCAGGCACAACACCTGGCTGCTGACGCTTCACACACCATCTGAATGGGAGACCACCACCTCAGCCATCCATCTGAGGTCAGCACCTCTGGCTCCCGGTTCGGGAGGTACACCGGCAGAGCCCCACCACCCGAGTGCCGCGAGGTGCACAGTGCACAGAGCACGGCCGTGGTTAGTCATCCCTAGTGTCCGGCCCACTTTGTCCTTTGACTGGGATCGCAGCCGGCCTGCACATGGACCATGGAACGGGCCGTGGTTAGTCATCCCTAGTGTCCGGCCCACTTTGTCCTTTGACTGGGATCGCAGCCGGCCTGCACATGGACCATGGAACGGCCGTGGTTAGTCATCCCTAGTGTCCGGCCCACTTTGTCCTTTGACTGGGATCGCAGCCGGCCTGCACATGGACCATGGAACGGGCCGTGGTTAGTCATCCCTAGTGTCCGGCCCACTTTGTACTTTGACTGGGATCGCAGCCGGCCTGCACATGGACCATGGAACGGCCGTGGTTAGTCATCCCTAGTGTCCGGCCCACTTTGTACTTTGACTGGGATCGCAGCCGGCCTGCACATGGACCATGGAACGGCCGTGGTTAGTCATCCCTAGTGTCCGGCCCACTTTGTCCTTTGACTGGGATCGCAGCCGGCCTGCACATGGACCATGGAACGGGCCGTGGTTAGTCATCCCTAGTGTCCGGCCCACTTTGTACTTTGACTGGGATCGCAGCCGGCCTGCACATGGACCATGGAACGGCCGTGGTTAGTCATCCCTAGTGTCCGGCCCACTTTGTACTTTGACTGGGATCGCAGCCGGCCTGCACATGGACCATGGAACGGGCCGTGGTTAGTCATCCCTAGTGTCCGGCCCACTTTGTACTTTGACTGGGATCGCAGCCGGCCTGCACATGGACCATGGAACGGCCGTGGTTAGTCATCCCTAGTGTCCGGCCCACTTTGTCCTTTGACTGGGATCGCAGCCGGCCTGCACATGGACCATGGAACGGCCGTGGTTAGTCATCCCTAGTGTCCGGCCCACTTTGTCCTTTGACTGGGATCGCAGCCGGCCTGCACATGGACCATGGAACGGCCGTGGTTAGTCATCCCTAGTGTCCGGCCCACTTTGTCCTTTGACTGGGATCGCAGCCGGCCTGCACATGGACCATGGAACGGCCGTGGTTAGTCATCCCTAGTGTCCGGCCCACTTTGTCCTTTGACTGGGATCGCAGCCGGCCTGCACATGGACCATGGAACGGGCCGTGGTTAGTCATCCCTAGTGTCCGGCCCACTTTGTACTTTGACTGGGATCGCAGCCGGCCTGCACATGGACCATGGAACGGGCCGTGGTTAGTCATCCCTAGTGTCCGGCCCACTTTGTCCTTTGACTGGGATCGCAGCCGGCCTGCACATGGACCATGGAACGGGCCGTGGTTAGTCATCCCTAGTGTCCGGCCCACTTTGTCCTTTGACTGGGATCGCAGCCGGCCTGCACATGGACCATGGAACGAGCCGTGGTTAGTCATCCCTAGTGTCCGGCCCACTTTGTACTTTGACTGGGATCGCAGCCGGCCTGCACCTGGACCATGGAACGGGCCGTGGTTAGTCATCCCTAGTGTTCGGCCCACTTTGTACTTTGACTGGGATCGCAGCCGGCCTGCACCTGGACCATGGAACGGGCCGTGGTTAGTCATCCCTAGTGTCCGGCCCACTTTGTACTTTGACTGGAATCGCAGCCGGCCTGCACATGGACCATGGAACGGGCCGTGGTTAGTCATCCCTAGTGTCCGGCCCACTTTGTACTTTGACTGGGATCGCAGCCGGCCTGCACATGGACCATGGAACGGCCGTGGTTAGTCATCCCTAGTGTCCGGCCCACTTTGTACTTTGACTGGGATCGCAGCCGGCCTGCACATGGACCATGGAACGGGCCGTGTGGCCGTGGTTAGTCATCCCTAGTGTCCGGCCCACTTTGTCCTTTGACTGGGATCGCAGCCGGCCTGCACATGGACCATGGAACGACCGTGGTTAGTCATCCCTAGTGTCCGGCCCACTTTGCCCTTTGACTGGGATCGCAGCCGGCCTGCACATGGACCATGGAACGGCCGTGGTTAGTCATCCCTAGTGTCCGGCCCACTTTGTCCTTTGACTGGGATCGCAGCCGGCCTGCACATGGACCATGGAACGGCCGTGGTTAGTCATCCCTAGTGTCCGGCCCACTTTGTCCTTTGACTGGGATCGCAGCCGGCCTGCACATGGACCATGGAACGGGCCGTGGTTAGTCATCCCTAGTGTCCGGCCCACTTTGTACTTTGACTGGGATCGCAGCCGGCCTGCACATGGACCATGGAACGGGCCGTGGTTAGTCATCCCTAGTGTTCGGCCCACTTTGTACTTTGACTGGGATCGCAGCCGGCCTGCACATGGACCATGGAACGGGCCGTGGTTAGTCATCCCTAGTGTCCGGCCCACTTTGTCCTTTGACTGGGATCGCAGCCGGCCTGCACATGGACCATGGAACGGGCCGTGGTTAGTCATCCCTAGTGTCCGGCCCACTTTGTACTTTGACTGGGATCGCAGCCGGCCTGCACATGGACCATGGAACGGGCCGTGGTTAGTCATCCCTAGTGTCCGGCCCACTTTGTCCTTTGACTGGGATCGCAGCCGGCCTGCACATGGACCATGGAACGGGCCGTGGTTAGTCATCCCTAGTGTCCGGCCCACTTTGTCCTTTGACTGGGATCGCAGCCGGCCTGCACATGGACCATGGAACGGGCCGTGGTTAGTCATCCCTAGTGTCCGGCCCACTTTGTACTTTGACTGGGATCGCAGCCGGCCTGCACATGGACCATGGAACGGGCCGTGGTTAGTCATCCCTAGTGTCCGGCCCACTTTGTCCTTTGACTGGGATCGCAGCCGGCCTGCACATGGACCATGGAACGGGCCGTGGTTAGTCATCCCTAGTGTCCGGCCCACTTTGTCCTTTGACTGGGATCGCAGCCGGCCTGCACATGGACCATGGAACGGGCCGTGGTTAGTCATCCCTAGTGTCCGGCCCACTTTGTCCTTTGACTGGGATCGCAGCCGGCCTGCACATGGACCATGGAACGGGCCGTGGTTAGTCATCCCTAGTGTCCGGCCCACTTTGTCCTTTGACTGGGATCGCAGCCGGCCTGCACATGAACCATGGAACGGGCCGTGGTTAGTCATCCCTAGTGTCCGGCCCACTTTGTCCTTTGACTGGGATCGCAACCGGCCTGCACATGGACCATGGAACGGGCCGTGGTTAGTCATCCCTAGTGTCCGGCCCACTTTGTCCTTTGACTGGGATCGCAGCCGGCCTGCACATGGACCATGGAACGGGCCGTGGTTAGTCATCCCTAGTGTCCGGCCCACTTTGTCCTTTGACTGGGATCGCAGCCGGCCTGCACATGGACCATGGAACGGGCCGTGGTTAGTCATCCCTAGTGTCCGGCCCACTTTGTCCTTTGACTGGGATCGCAGCCGGCCTGCACATGGACCATGGAACGGGCCGTGGTTAGTCATCCCTATTGTCCGGCCCACTTTGTCCTTTGACTGGGATCGCAGCCGGCCCGCACATGGACCATGGAACTGGCCGTGGTTAGTCATCCCTAGTGTCCGGCCCACTTTGTACTTTGACTGGGATCGCAGCCGGCCTGCACATGGACCATGGAACGGCCGTGTCCTTTGACTGGGATCGCAGCCGGCCTGCACATGGACCTTGGAACGGGCCGTGTCATCGCGCTGCCAAGGCCACACAGTGGGTTGGTACCCTCGGCAGAATATAACAGGATGGCGGGGCAATATAACAGGATGGGTGTTGACAGGTGACGGATGTTGGCAGGTAACTGATGTTGGCAGGTGACGGATGCTGTCAGGTGACGGATGCTGTCAGGTGACGGATGTTGACAGGTGACGGATGCTGACAGGTGATGGATGTTGACATGTGACGGATGTTGACAGGTGACGGATTTTGACATGTGGCGGATGTTGACATGTGACGGATATTGATAGGTGACGGATGTTGATAAGTGACGGCTGTTGACATGTGACGGATGGTGACAGGTGACGGATGTCGGTAGGTAGCATATGTTGACAGGTGACGGTTGTTGACATGTGATGTATGTTGACAGGTCACTGATGTCGGCAGGTGACATGTTGACATGTGAGGGATGTCGACATGTTACGGATGTTGGCATGTGTCATATGTTGACATGCGACATATGTTGACAGGTGACGGATGTTGCCAGGTGATGAATGTTGACATATGACGGGGGTTGTCATGTTAATATGTTGACAGTTGACATATGTTGCCATGTGACGGATGTTGACAGGTGACGGATGTTGACATGTATCATATGTTGACATGTGACATATTTTGGCAGGTAACGGATGTTGACAGGTGACGAATGTTGACATATGACGGATGTTGACATGTGGATATGTTGACAGTTGATGGATGTTGACATGTGACTGATGTTGACATGTGACGAATGTTGACATATGACGGATGTTGGCATGTTATTATGTTGACATGTGACGGATGTTGACATGTGACGGATGTTGACATGCGACGAATGTTGACAGATGACGGGTGCTGGTATGTGACTATGTTGGCAGTTGACGGATGTTGATGTGACGAATGTTGACATGTGACGGATGTTGACAGGTTACATATGTTGACATGCGACTGATGTTGACTTGTGACGGGTATTGACATGTGACGGATGTTGACATGTGACTAATGTTGACATGTGACGGATGTTGACATGTGACTGATGTTGACAGGTGACTGCTGTTGACATGCGATGGATGTTGACGGGTGACGGATGTTGACAGTTGATGGATGTTGACAGGTGACTGATGAGGCGTCAGAGTCTACAGTGGCGACACGGTGTCGGGGCGACTGTCGGCGATCAGGTGAACATTCATTCGATACTGCGGTAGGCAATTTTTTTTTCTTTTTTTTCTCACGTTCGGGCGCGCGCGCTACACAGGCGACCCCCGGCCGCTCCGCAGTGTTTGTGTTCTACTCGCGGAATTAAACGCTAGTCCTCGTGAAAATTAGTGTCTACGTGTTCATCATCATCAGCTTCACCATTGTGCAACGCCGCAAGTACTGTGAGTTGTGTATATCATTCAAAAACTACGTTCCAAGATTTATATTTCGAAAGCTGTGTTAACTGCGTCAAGCCGTCTCAAGGAAGTTCTGGGTCAGTCAAAGCGGTGGAAAGTGTCAATATTGGAGTTGACAAGGTGCCAATTTAACTCAACAGTGAAACAGTGAAATTGAAGGGCTTGTTATTTAATTCTCTCAAGATTCCTGCGTCAATTCTCCATAACTACTTCTTTTCCGACGCGTATGCGCGCGATGGCAGCGCGGAGGACTTCACCCTTCCGGCTCCCCCTGCCCGTTGTCATGGAAACCGGGGCAGCCGGAGGGAGACCCGCTGACCAGGGGACGTCGCCCGGCTAATGTCAACAATGCCGGGCGACGGGGCAGTGACGGGGGCCCGCTCCCGCCGGCCCGCACACCGCGGGTGTCGCGGCGGGTGGAGGGTCCGCCGAGCCAAAGCGAGAGGAAGCGGCGAACAGCAAACCGCTCCGGACGTTGGGGTAACACCACCCCGCCGTGTAGGGCGTCCACCAACACCGAATCCAGACAACCCTCTCCAGCACGCTGGGGCGTTGCCCTCCCGTGTAGGACGCCACACCTCACCACAGCGCAGCAGAACGCTCGCTCAGCCGCCACGCCAACTTATCGAACCACCACGACTCAACGAGAGGCAAACCAGACGAGCGTGTGTCACACACCCGGACAACAACACCGCATCAGACGGCGTTCCATCGGAGACGACGACGCGCGGAAAACTGTCACTGGAGCTGTTAAATGTGCAGTCCCTTCTTCCAAAATTACCGGACATTCGCACTGATGTTTCCCTTCGGTCTCCAGAAATGCTATGTTTTACTGAGACCAATCTGAAGTCAACGACGCCAGACCGATTTATTACAATTCCAGGGTATCGCCTTTTTCGGCTGGACAGAAAAACAGGACGTAAAAAATCTGGAGGAGGGGTCGCAATATTTGTGAAGGAACATTTATCCGCCAATATAATTAAAGTGAAAACGACTGGATCAGACTCTCATGTAGAGGCGCTCTGGGTCAAGGTGAAAATTGACAAAAAGAAAGCAGCCACTTTGGCTTGTGTCTATCGACCACCTTCATCAAACCACGCTCAAATTCAAGCGGATTTCAACGATTTAGAGGAACAAATCCAACAAATAATTACGGCCTCTTCATCTCACCGTATCATTTTAGCGGGTGATCTGAATTCAGACCCTCAAACAAATCCAGCAGCAAATGAAAGGCTTCGGGAATTAGAAAGGTACGGGCTGAACTGTGTAGTACGCGAACCTACCTTTTATCGTGACCGTACGCGCTCATTACTTGATGTTGTGCTGATGTCTGATTCGTTGTGTAACTACCGATCACTAACAATGTGTTCTGTCCAAAAATGTGATTACGCGAGCCACCACCGTCGCGTATGTGTGGGAGTAACGGTGCCCCGAGCCAGACAAAGGGCGCAGTACAGGACGGGCCGGAGATGGCGAACATTCGATAATGGTGCGTTTTTGACTGATGTAAGGAACATTGGATGGCACTCTGTTGTAAAACAAAATGAAACATGTCAACAGCAGTGGGAGGCTTTTTCAAATACGCTTAACGAAATGTTAGACTTCCATGCTCCTATCAGAAAATTTAGAGTTCACAACCCCCGTCCCCCACCGGTTTCGAATGAAACCCTCAATCTGATGAAGCAGCGCAAACGATATAAAGAAACAAACGATCCAGCGTATCAGGAAATCAACACATTAACTAAACGGGCGATTCGCAAAGACTGTCGGGCAGATATAGCAAACCGCGTCCACAACTCAACATCCTCGTCATTGTTTCAGAAATTAAAATATGTAATTGCACCTAAACGTGGATACACAAAGCAACCGCAAAATTTAACACCAGATGACCTGAACGATTACTTTACAGCAGTAGGTACACACACTAGAGACGAGGTGGTTGCCGACTTCGACCGTTCGGGCCGAGAGAAGCTTTTTACTCGACTACCTAGGGTCAACGCTGGGTCAATGAGGCTCACACCAGTCACGTTGACTGAACTAAGGTGTGCTTTATTTTCACTACCCAACAAAAACTCTTCAATAGAAGGCGACGTCCCAATCCAAATTTTAAAACTGACATTTGATGCAATTGGACGCTACCTTTTACGTATCATTAACACTAGCTTTGTCTCTGAAACCGTGCCCTCTGCCTGGAAAAGGGCGACCGTCATTCCTCTATTTAAAAGAGACGATCCATCTAAAGCATCAAATTTTAGACCTATCACGAAAGTTCCTGGTATATGCAAAGTAGTAGAAAAGTTAGTACAAAAACAGTTGACAAGCTACCTCCAGAGCCAAAATCTATTGAGCGAAGATCAACATGGTTTCTTGCCGCAACATTCGACATGTACCGCCCTATTGACAATGACTGACGAAATTCTCAGGGGCATGGATCGATCCCAAATTTCCATATTGGTTCTCATTGATTTAAGTCGCTGCTTCGATGTATTGATCACAAAACGCTCATTAATAAATTAGAATTGTTGCAAATTTCATCAGGCTGGTTTAAAAGCTACCTACACGGACACGTACAACGGGTTAAAGTAGGGGAAAGTTTTTCAAAGCCACTTCCTATCACAATTGGGACTTTCCAGGGTACTTGTCTCGGCCCATTACTGTACAACATTGCTAGCAACGATCTCGCATGCCACATTCCAGCTAAAATCAATGGCTTCAAGGTCACATCGGTGCGTTATGCCGATGACACACAGCTTGCTGTCACAGGCCCTCGAGATCAAATTGGGGAACTACAAAGGAGCATGGAAGAGTTGCTAGTAACGATGTCAACGTGGTTCCAACAACATGGCATGAAGGTTAATGCGGCAAAAACTGAATTTATTTTGTGTGGAGACAGGAGGCAGTTAAAGCGTATTGCGCAGCCCCCATTATTTTATTTTATGGGAGAGCAAATTCAATGTTCCAACAAAGTCAACAATTTAGGAGTGGTGATGGATGAAACATTGTCATGGGAATATCATATAAAAAACATCACTGATCGCTGCTTTGGAATTTTGATCGGATTAAGCCATGTAAAGCATGCCTTGCCCGCTGAAGTGTTGCCGCGCATTGTCGATTGTCTGGTGCTATCACATGTGAGATACTGTGTACAAGTGTATGGCAGTGCCAGTGTGACGTCTCTTAAGAACATCCAAAAAATCTTAAATTTTGCCGCACGAGTCATATCAGGACGCAGGAAATACGACCACATCTCTGATGTATTGCGTGAATTAGGTTGGCTAAATGCGTTAGATTTAGTAAAATACTCTGACTTGTGCATGTTGCATAAGGTTATAACTAGAGCGAAACCTTCGTCGTTGGCGTCGCGCATCCAGTTCAACTACGAAATACTGGAGCGTGATACCCGACAATCGAAACATCTAGCCTTGCCTCGACCTAGAAACAATCACGGAAAGCGCACATTCTTGTATAGGGCTAGCCATTCATACAATGCGGATATTTAATCTCAGTGTGTTCTGAATGCAGTGTCGCCCATTATATTTTACATTGCTCAATAATTTTACGATGTCGGCAAAACAGGGCAAACTGTTTTAGCTCACGTTTTACTGTTTTAGCTCACTCATTTTTATGTTCATGTATGAAAGACCGAAGAATAACCCTGTCGTGTGGAACGGTCTGTTTACGTTAATACATACATACATACAATGGACTTTGTGACGGAAGAAAGGACCCTACCCCTCAGGCAATGGCTACATGATTCATATGAAAGTACAATATTGTGCTCATTTGTTATTAAAATTATACCTTTACCTAATGTTCCTTTTTATTAAATGTCATTCAACAAAATCAGATCACACATTTTCGACGGCAAACCGTCTTATTCACGGAATGATGTTTTTAATAAATTTTGCTCCGTTTTGACAAACAGAAAATGGAAATAAAACGTTCTACTCAAGTCAAAATACATAACTAAATGTGGCATTACCCTCGAAACGGCAAACAAAATACCGCTGCAATGGCTTCGAAATCGTTCTCTGTCAGCACTAGCTTCATAGATCACCTTTGACCAGCAAACTCTCCAGGGTCGTCCTTTGTGTATGACGCCTTTCAACGTCTGGAGCAACACGACAACTTATGGGTCCGTCCAGCGCAATAAACACACATGAGGATTGAGGAGGCACTTTGTCTGGGCACAGTTCATTTGGAGGCGAAAAGCATCACAGCTTAACCTCGATCCTATTCATTCGACTTACAAACGCATTTCAGTGACCGAGTGAATATAAATGACCACTCTTCACTGAATGTGTATCCCTCAGTTGGGTTCGCTTTAAAACTTGTTATGCATCTCGAAACATTGTATAAGGTGACAAATGAACAGTAAACTGACACACCATGTGTAACAAAGTTTGCTTACATTTACATATGAAGGGTAGGAAAAGATGACGAGAAACACAGCTAAAATAGTGCATGTGATTGTGCATTGTGCAGCTATTGACTATGCTCTTGGTGATTGCTGGTGCAGTATTGGTGCAGCTCCTATAACAAATTATAGTATCGGTGCCGGTGACACTGAAAAGACATGCAAACTGTGCTGGGTGTACTTACCGGTAAATGCACTAGCTGATAAAACATGTCACGCACAGAGCAAACATTCAGAATGAGAAAGTGCACAAGCTGAACACTTACGCCAAGGCTACGTTACGGCACCTAGGGAAGATACACACACGGACGTTACACATGTGAACATTAGATGCCAGCCTGTGACACGGAAATGTATTTGTGTACCGCGGGTGCGCATCACTAGCCAGCTCGATATAACATATAATGGACGTCATTCTCACTTGACTCCAGAAATCTTCTAGGGTTTTAATACTAGCCGTTTTCACGAAGAATTATTGCGCTGAGAAGTTTCTGAAAGATTCTGAAAGTTTTGAAAACTACACAACTTTTACATGCGATTTTTGGCTAGAAATGTCCCTCATAATTTTGTAATATGTTGGTAAGAATACAATATGTTGACAAAATTGCGGTTTGGTGGTAATAAGCAAGATAAGTATTGATAAAATCTTCCTGAAACCTTCTAAAAGATTCTATCAATACTTATCTTGCTTATTACCACCAAACCACAATTTTGTCAACATATTTTATTCTTACCAACATATTACAAAATTATGAGGGACATTTCTAGCCAAAAATCGCATGTAAAAGTTGTGTAGTTTTTCAAAACTTTCAGAATCTTTCAGAAACTTTTCAGCGCAATAATCTTTCGTGAAAACGGCTACTATGTAAATTAAAAATAAACCGCCGAAGTAGCTTAAAAAACGGACATTCCATGACTTAAAACTAGTAGAACAAAAGGTCACACCTATCGAGCTCAAATAAAGAGCATTGGGTAAGGAACGATTGACGGTGACGGCCAAAATTCATCAGTTACAGCTTCATATACATAAAGCTATCCGTTCGTTCTTGCAATTTGACTGCTAGATGTTTTGCGCATTAAATCTATAAAGTCCAGGCTACACTATGCGTGATTTCCTGAAAATCACGTGCGTGTTATCCGTGTTGTCGGGATTTGCGTGGCAGAGAAAGTTCAGCTGATAGTAAATGCATTGGGTGAGCTACACTGGCACATCACGCAGATCCCGGATGAAACGTCAAGGATATTCCGCAGACACGTCACGGACGGAACGATGAAAAGTTAAAAATTCTGAACTTGTCGTGTTTTCCGAGATTGCGAGTTGCACTTTAAAAAAAATGTTTGATTTCGCGTATTGTATTTCGCGTATTTCGCGTACTAGACCTAAACTTGAATAATTTGTGCTGAGTATCGTGGCGGAAATGAATGAAGAAGCGTTGTGAGTGTTGAAGCTTGTGTTGAAGCTGGTATATATTTATGCCGTGGTTTATCGATTAAACAAATGCAGTGATTTATCCATTTCTTTGCGTGATTTGCTTGACCGGCAGATCCCGGACGTCAAGGAGGTTCTGCAAACACGGAGAACACGCGCGTGATTTCCTTGACAAATCACGCATAGTGCCTGGGCTTAACGCACTTGCATTTCTCGCAATCACATTCGACATCCGCTTCAAATATCACACGCATAATTCCCCAGAAAATTCCGTTTTTCATAGCGGACCCCGAGAGGGATCACCGGCCTGGAAAGAGGAGACGGAACGATCCTTTCTTCCGACCCAGAGGTGCTCTTGTGGCAGCCGATCCAAAACGCACTGATACCGACAATAATGATACTGGTGATGATCGATGTCGATCGATGATGATATCGATGATTGTAGCGACGAAGCTGTACTCACCGAACACGATGACTAGGAACAGCACAGTGGTGATGGCTCCCTGGCCGTAGAACATGATGGAGAGGTCGTGGGTGATGTCGTCCAGGCTACTGGAGTCCTTCACGATCCACGGTGGTAGCAGGAAGCCCAGAGCGCAGCCCAGCTGTCAGCAAAATATATTGACACATTAATAAACCGAATTTAACGTCTAAGTACACAAAAACCAACGCACAGAATAAATATTAAAATGGATCAATGTTAAAATATGAGCATGCATTATTAAATATATAAATAAGCATTATTATCATATTTATTTTGCAAAGACGACAGTACCGCTTTATATTATGGACAACACATTGGCCTTGGTCTTCGTAACTTAGCCGGTTTAGCCGGACAAAATTCCTGGGGTATAGGTTCACTGGAACGAAGTCAGCAGTATGCTCGCCGTCTGAGCTTTTCCCGCAACATCAGCAGTTGGTTTCGGCAAATGCAGAAACGATGCTGCACTTAGCGGCCAATACAATTATCGATATAATTTAATTCGCCAAAGAGCCCGTGACACAAGCCAATGATTGAGCGGGTAAGAAGAAACGGTCACTATAGTGATTGACCTTTCATCAAGTGTGTTATTAGCTCCCCACGCTTTTGCGAAGTTGTCCGTATCGTTCATGAGCATTGAGCATGAATGACTCGTTACCACGGTGACTGTTAGAACCTGAGCTACAATCATCACCATATCAAGGAAGTTTAACATGATTCGCTTAATTTTTTGCCCATAATTGTACACGCTTAGGGGTGACGAAATTGAGCTAACTAGCATATCCTGATGTATGGGTACTTAATTATTTAGACGCATATATTCCTTTTGTGTAATTAATAGTCTCTCAGGTTTTGCAAGATACTCGGTGAATTTACACTGCGAGGCCTACTGTTAACCCGCGAGTTACTGGGGTACTTTCCATAACGCGACTTACTGGGGGAGGGGGGGGGGGGGGGCATTCGGTAGCCCTGGAAACTTAATCGAGCGAAGCCTAATATTGTTGACCTCGTGGCCACCGATGACGTCACAGGTCACGTCAAAGACAAAATGTTTGACCGTGTCATGTGGTCTCGATGGATCGAATTGTCGCGCACAATTGCGATATTAAACGCATAAGCAGTCGATAAATCGGTATGATTCGTGTGTCTGACACTTCTAAGTACCATTATAAGCTGTTTATGACCTTGGGTCAGGTCAAGGTCATCCGAGGTCACGAGGTCAAACTGCAGATTACGGTCATTAGGCGTTGTAACACATGTTTATTGGTTTATTTTTCGTCTAGAACGCGAAAAATTATATTATAACATTGTTTGTTCCATAGAAATAGAAGTAAAAAGCAAAAACGGAAACGCATTTTTTATGCTTAGTAATACTGTGAGAGGTGATGATTTTTGTCATTGAAAGGTCGTAAGTCAGTAATTTGTGAAAATATCGACTTCAAATGTGGTACACATATTCACAGAAGACGTCTCGATCACATATATTCCGGTTTTTGGATAACTCTGATTTTTTTTTTAAATATTGTAAAAACAAAAACATAAATATTTGGATTTCTCAAAATTTTGAAATTCAATAAAACTCGAAAATCCGAGACAGCAGTTTGATAGCCGAATCTATTATCAGTCATTTTATGTATATGACAATTTAATTTATCTAAAAAGTTGTACTTTTTACAGCGTTTTCCGCAAACTCTTATTTTTCAACAAACGCAGAACATGACGTCACTCTGATGTCATTCCCGATTGACCTATCAAAACCTCATCCTTTTCCTTTGGCCAAGATGTGTAGAATGAATGTGAGAGAGGATACTGGAAGTTTGGTGACGATAATAGTGTTGGTTGAGAAGATATTGCAAAATAACGGGAGGGGGGGGGGGAAATAGCCCCCCCCCCCCCAGTAAGTCGCGGGTTAATGGATGAATTTGTGAGATTGGAACTAACTGTGCCAACTCTGACCTGGTTACCGAAGACACCGATCGCGCAGGCGGAGGAGACCTGGTTGGGCCCAAACCAGATGGCGGCCAGCTTCGGCGGTATGCCGAGGATGAAGATCTGTGACGCCGCCGCCACCGTCTGGCCGATGAACGTGACGTAAAAGCGGTCCGGAGAGAGACTGCCCACCTTGAT
This sequence comes from Chirona hameri, assembly GCA_036785665.1. Classification (NCBI taxonomy): domain Eukaryota; kingdom Metazoa; phylum Arthropoda; class Thecostraca; order Balanomorpha; family Balanidae; genus Chirona; species Chirona hameri. The sequence goes on along the minus strand of JAXIVJ010007307.1, from coordinate 34,000 downwards.
CCAGGAGCCGACCATCGTGCCGAACGAGCCGAGCAGCACGGCCCAGCGCAGGCCCTGCGATTCAGGAAACAACGTCAAATCTCGTAATCTGGCAACAAGATGTAGTCTCCTCTCTCCTAACAAAGTAGACCCTGCGATTCAGAGGTTATCAAAGCGAAACATATTGACCTCACTAATTTTGGTGCACCATATTATTATATAGAACAGAAAGCAAGCCTAAAGTAAACTTAACACCGAAACGATTTACTCTAAATACATAGACAACAAGTAACAACAGTACTTGTACACGATACACGACACAACAGTACTTGTACACGATAGAACTGCTCATTCGCACGGACCCGCACTGGTAGTCCGAGCGGTCAAATTTTTGTCCTGTAAGCTCACCTGTTCCGTCAACTCCTCCCGAGCCCTGCTTACCTTTTTGTCCAGGATCCACGCTGCCGGGAAGATGAGTGGTATGTACAACACCATGAAGATCATGGACGTCCAGTCCACGGAGAACGCCGTGACATCGTAGTAGTGGGCGATGATGTTGTTGATGATGCTGTACTGGATCCACTGGAAGGCGTTCGAGGTCGAGTAGAGCACGAACAGAGCCAGGATTGGCCAGCGGCGCCGGTAGATCTTGCAGTCGTAGTTTCGCCTCAGCAGGGCGCCATCGGTGGTCAGAGAGTCGTTGGTCTCCACCGACGGCATGAACACCGGCACGGGGTCGGAGCCGGCACTGGAAGTCATGGTGGAGGGCTGGCTGGTGTGAGTCCGAGATCACTGAGGTCGCAGGGCCGGCAGCCACCCGCTCGTCACCGCCGGAGGAGTCCCAGCTGACGGCGCACCTGAGATGAGGGTTTTCTGCTGGTGTGAAGTCTTCCGAATTACATAAAGTAATGTCTCTGCAGAATGGGAAGTTAATTTAGCGTTTTATTTTCTGCACAAACTTAATAACCTGATGTCAAGTTCGTCAACCTTACGAAGGCACTCAAGACACAAGGCTATCGCAATGCAGTAGTAAAGTTGATCGATACCTCATGCAGCCTCATAACCCCGCCTTCAAAATAAGTTAGACAGTGTTGTCGTCCAGTCGGCGTCGGCACCGCGGTGAACAAACAGCACCACCGACAGGCTCTCATATACAGCCGCGCTTCATTAGTGTCACTCCCAAGCTGTGTTACCTTCGTTAGTTTAGTTCATGTAGCCTTATAACGGTAGCAAACAGATAATGGCAATTTATCGCAGTTCTTTGCGTAACTTCCAACAATAAATATTCCGTGAAAATACAAAGTAACTGTACGGCACACGCACGCACGCACGCACGCACACACTCACACCTTCGAGGGCTGTATCACGTGCATACATAACATGTTAAGGCCGATCAAATAACGCAGGCTGGCAAGTTTTTTACGAACGTGGCGTTTTCAAAACCACAGCACGAGCCAATGAGTGCTATTCAGTCATGCGACTTACTATCGACTTGAAGAAAATAATCGTGTGTGTATGGCTAGCAGCATTCACAACTACGTCGATTTTTTAGTCAGCACATTTAAAGCCTCCTTACCCTGACATGTTTTGGCCATCAACAACTTTGTATTCTGCTTCACTTCGCTTTGAGCAGTTCTTTACATAAATCGTATTATTGGCGGTTTGTATCAATCTTTACTGTCATCAGAATGAAAACGACTACAAAATGCAATTCTGAGGCATTATTAGCAATTTCAGTATAGCGTTGCTATTCACGCACAGGTTTGTATTCGGTTTGGAGAAATGTACCGTTTGTATTACAATTGAAGACCTCCAAATGCGTTGTCGGTCAAAATGCAATAATGTATGCTAAATATAACATTATCCTTGAGTGGCGCCCTTCACGCGGTAGTGTTATTTAACCACGTCCCGGCCTCAGGAAGCCCAGTTACGTCACAGCTCCGCGTATTGTGCTGCCACTGCGGAAACGCATCGTCAACAGATTTGCTCCAATGCCACGGCGGCAATTGGTAGAATTAGACGCGACAGCTGGCGGCCACCCAGACGAAGGAACTGACACCGGCGACACCTCTGCACGAGGAAAGGTCACAGCCGTTCCCCAGACACCAGCTAAACATGTGACGCCCAACATCGCAGAGGTGGAATGCCTGTTGAAGGTTACATCTAGCGTTGCAACGTGTTGACAGCGTCCACATAACTTTGTCGGGGCGGCGAATGATATGGGCCAACGACTTGACTATTTGTCCTCATATCCGGAGTTGGGTTTCATTTTGTGGGCGGCTCAGTCAGAGTAACGATGAAGGATTGCGTCGCGTTCCCACCGCGTGTTAGACAACTTAGTAGGGTACGTAAGGCGATACAGTGCTGGCGCTGTGGCAGTCGGTATTGTATTGTTACTGGTGTTGTGAGTTAAGGCTAAATGGTAATGCCATATAGTAGTTTGCGGAACGAAAATAAGCGGGGACGTGAACGTTGGCTTCAAATAGCTGTGTATAAGCTGAATAAATGACAAATTGGTATTGCTGTGACCCAGTACCCCTTCTTGTAGAAGACAGTCTGGCGGTGACAGATTAGCTGCTGAGCTCAGGTACAGAAATGCTATCTTTGGGAAGATAATGATTTTATTGAATGGTTAAAGGGAATAGTACACCTTGGGAAAAGTACGTGGAATGATGGAAAAGTGTCCTGATTACGGTTCTGGCATTCGTTTTTGCGAGAAAAAAGTACCAGTTTGTCATAATTGGAAAAATATTGATATTAATACATATTACGTCACAATAATCTTGCGTCACCATAACGAGTTGTGACGTCATACCGGCAAAAGCCTATCCTTGAATCAGAATAGGTAAGCAACACTAACAACCTCATTCGCTGGGTCGCGACTCGCGAGTATATGGTCGCGATTGAAAATGTGTGAATGTTTACACTATGGCCTTGTATGAGTAGAGTTGGAGTGGCGTTGCGTGAACACATACCCATAATGTTCATGTTCATAAATAAATGTGATATACCTACCCACAAATGTGTATGTGTGTTCATTGGTATGTGGTGGATGTAAATACATATTGCAGCTACCGGCACTAGCCACCCATCAAAATGTGTGCCTTTTCAAGGCGAGTGTGGACATTATTTTCAATCGGAAATCCAATGAAAATTGACAATTTTATAGCCAATAATATTTCGAGCTAAGCGGCACTTCAACGTAAACAATAAACAAACTATGTCAAAATTGAATCAATATATTGCATGAACACCGACCAGCCACCAATCAACAAATGCGTCTTATCACTAAGCATCTATTGGTAATTTTCAATTGGAAATCGGTTCACAATTGACAGAGGTAATTACTTAAAACTGTAACCACAGGCAGAATGTATCCCAAATGTATCGCAGTTACAGGTGCATGCACTTCTATTGCGGATAATATTGCAGCTACCGGTACGAGCCAACCTTCAACAGGTGTGCCTTTTCAAGACGAGTGTCGGTATTATTTTCAATTGGAAATCCAATGAAAATTAACAAAGTTATGGCCAATAATATTTCTAGCTCGTGAACACATCATGCGTTTCGGTGGCGGCTCGTCGCCCTTGGGCTGGTCCAAATAGCGAACACGTTCTATTACCCTGGCGGAAACGAAGTGCGGTAGGAATACTAATGACGTATGCGAAACGTCACAAGATTTGTCCCTTTAAAATATGACCAAATATACCCAACGGTTTTTGCGTTGAAACTCAGCAACTAGGTCGTTTTGGAAGGAAAAAGGTCAGATTTGGAGATTTCTCAGTACTCCCGACAATCTGGCTATCTCAGTTAAAAACTGATGTTAAAGGTGTACTATTCCCTTTAGCCCTGAGGTACTGTTAGTTGACTCAGCCCACTCATCAATTATTACATTTTGAAACTTTCATCTACATTTCTCCAGTTATTTTTCAGACGCCACTGTTTCCTAGATAGCTTTCCTAAGCGCTTAAAATAAATAGTTCACCTTGGATTTGTTTTCTTCCAAATACGATTTGATTATATTTTTTAATACAATTTCTTTTTATATTGTTAAAAATGACCTTATATTGCGCCGATTCAGGACAGAAGGCCGTAAATTTGTTTTGTTTATCAAAACTATATGCATACTCTTGACGTCACGCGAATGTAAAAAAATGGTTCAGCCAATCAGATTCGAAAGTAGTCGCGTAAAGATAGACTCGCATTGGAGATGTGCCAACCGACGGCCGGCGATTCGCTTGCTAGCACCAGCTGGAAGCTGATTGACTGATGGTATAGCCTCTGCCCGGGCTAGAACCAGTACAACATTCTTTCGCCAGCACCGCATTCCTTTGCCAAAAACTCAAATATATTCGGCTGGAGAGTCTTTGCCGCCAAGAAAACTTGCAGATAGGGGTTTCCCAACACGGGCTACAAAACTGCTATCTCAGTTTAAAACTAATGTTGAAGGTAAACTATTTCCTTTAAAGGAGACAGTTCACCCTGGAACATTTTTTTCCAAACACGATTTGATTATATTTTTTAATACAATGTATTTTTATATTGTCAAAAATGGCCATACATTGCGCTGATTCAGGACAGAAGGTTGTGAATTATGAATGTTATCAAAACTATATTCATACTCTCTGAGTGAGAGTTCTGACGTCACGCGAATTTAACAAAAATGGCTCAGCCAATCAGATTCGAAAGTAGCCGCGTAAGGACAGACTCGCATTAGATAAGTGCCAACCGGCGGACGGCGGTTCGCTTGCTAGCACCAGCTGCAAGCCGATTGGCTGACTGTATAGCCTCTGCCCAGGCACCGTCAGCACCGCATTCTTTTGTCAGCACCGCATTCCTTCGCAAAAAAAATCAAATATATTCGGCTGGAGAGTCTTTTCAGTCAAGAAAACTTGTAGATAGGGGTTACCCAACACGGGCTACAAAACTGCTATCTCAGTTCAAAACCCATGTTGAAGGTGAACTATTTGCTTTAAGCGGTTGTCGATATCACACATCACACTACTTGTGGGAATGTGAGCGATGCAGCCTGGTGGGCAGAGTCTCTCCACTCTTGGTGACAGCCAGCAATGTTTATTCAGTCCCACTCGCTGCAACGCTAACCGGCCGTTAAAGTGAAACACGAGTCTCCCGTCCAGTCTGCCGGCCGCGACCGAGCACCGACCCGCGCCTGGAGTGGGAGGGTGCCAGGTGTCACCGTCCTGGGGCTATGGTGTCGGCGGATCACGCGCAGCAGATGCAGAGCAAGTGTGTCAGTGTGTCAGTGTCAAGTGGTGGCACTGTGTCGATGTTTGTGGTATTGGTAGGTATGTGATGATAACCTCATCGAGCGTCAAGAGTTGTTTTTAATTCACTTTGCCTCAACTGGTAATGTTAACGGGAAATAATGACCTTTTCCCATACAAATGGAGTTATTACTTGAAATCGACAGACGAGACCAAAATATATTGTAAATTCATCACATTTCGCATACAAACTTTCCTACCGAAAGATATTTCAAGTTAAACTTGATAAGCGTTCTACACTTTTAAAGGGAAATATTCACCTTTTGATTTATTTAGCAATAATTTCTTAGGCTTCTGTTATGGTATACAAATAATGTTATTTAAATTTAAAAATGAAATAACATTATTCCATAATTCAAAGTTAGAAGCTTGGACAAATTAAAAAGCAAGTACATATACCTCTTTCGGAGTTCATGATCGGCGTTTTCCCTCCACTAACGAAGCGCGACATATCTGGCGCTTTTGTATCAATCTGTTCAACGTTAAATACCAACAAATCACATACACTAAATAGGTCGCCGTCCGGGGCCAAATTAAAATGCCGATTTCAATGCACTTTTTGCAAATACTTGTTGATTGTTCATAAAAGTTTGGCACATATTCGCAACAGATAGTGCATGAAACATATTGCATATCTTCATGATAAATAACAATGCGTAGGGAGGCTAATTTACTGAATTCGTTACCGAGTACTTGCTGAGTACCGACGGTTATAAGCGGGGATCGCTTATCAAGTTTAACTTGAAATATCTTTCGGTAGAAATGTTTATATGCAAAATGTGATCAATTTACAGTATATTTTAATCTCGTCTATCGATTTCAAGTAATAACTCCATTTTTGTGGAAAAGGGCGAATATTTCCCATTAACGACCGATACATGCAAGTACTTTTGGTCCTCATCAAAATGCGGGATTTTCCAGTTCCCAGTATTGCATTTTTTTAACGCAATGGAGTGGAAAATATATTTTGCGTTCTGCTTGTTGTGATTATATGCCCAACGATCCTCTACAATTAACAGCCATTGAATACAAAGGTAACCAAATTATCAGTTAAAGAAAATAGTTCACCTTCGGAATTTTTTTTTCAGAACACGATTTTATTATATTTTTTAATACAGTTTCTTTTTTTCTTTTCAAAAATGGTCCTACATCGCGCCAATTCAGGACAGAAGGTTGTAAATTATTGATTTTATGGTGTGCGTTATTGGTCTGCGCATGCTCCATGGCAGTGCTGGCACTTTCAGACGGTACGGCACATCATATATGCGCCGTATTCCTTCGCCAAAAAGTCAAATATCTTCGGCTGGAGAGTCTTTTCAGCCAAGAAAGGTTCCAGATAAGGATTTCTCAACACGGGCTACACAACTGCTATTTCAGTTCAAAACCCATGTTGAAGGTGAACTATTTCCTTTAACTGATGCGTATAACGGCGGCCTAGTTAATAGTTGTGACCCTCAATTTGTACAATTGCTTAATTTATTTTCAACATTAGGAGTTTTGTATATTTTTGACTCTGGCTGTATATAACATTATGCTTTACATTATCATGACAAATAAGAATTTCCCCCCAAAAAATCACAAACAATACACAAACTGGCAATTAAATCGGAAGCTCATCGATGCACATCGACGGCGACCTACTTAGTGTCGGCGATTTGTTTATAAGTGCCCATTCAACAACGTTGAACAGATTGATACAAAAGCGCCAGATGTGTCGCATTCCAATAGTGGAGGGAAAATACCGATCATGAACTCCTTAATATGTACTTGCTTTTTAATTTTTCCAAACTTCCAGCTTTGAATTAGGGAATAATTTGATTTTACTCTTAAATTTAGATCACATTTTAATACCATAACGGTATCCAAATAAACAGTTGCTAACAAAATCAAAAGGTCATTATTTCCTTTAAGCACGAGAAGTGTGCGTTCCAAGTTTGTGTAATTGCATTCACCTTGCAAACTTCCCCGAGGCCCCAAGACATAACTGTTATCATCGAAGTTGAAAACATGTGTCGCAAAGCGTACAAAACAAAGCATATGTCAGTCATAGTAAGATGAGCTACTTTGAACGTCTCCAATGCCCCGGTGCATGTGGATTGTGGACGCTATGAAGAACACGTGGATTGAGCTCGTTCCCGGAATGTATTCGCTGTGGTAAATGTTATCTTGTCGATCCATGGAACACGAGCACATGTACGTCAGTCAGACGATAGGCTATTCGTCTGAGAGAGCTCTCGTCTCCGCCCGGGTGAGAACACCAGGACACTTGTACGTTGGACCGGCACAGGTCAAGGGTCGTAAGCCTCTCTCCCGTCTCGTGTCCGATCAGTCACATGCCCTCCTCAGAGGCATAGGCGTACCCAAGGGGAGGGGAAAACGGGGCAATTGCCCCCTCCCCCTGAAGGTCCGACCGTAATGATTTTTTATGCCCCCTTTGGTAGGAAAAAATATTTTGTTTTTAAATGTTGAAAATATGCCCCTCTAAAAATATAGTGGGCCAAATCCGGTGAGTTTTTTTGGTCGTATGTCCCCTGATCAAAAATTCTCCCCTCCTGGAATGAATCCTGGGTACGCCGCTGCTCAGAGCCACGTACGCGCGACTAAGTGGCATGCGGCGAAATGGTGATGGTGGGAAAGAAATAGAATAAAACGCTTCTAACTAGACACATCCAGACTTATCGTATCCAGAAAGAACAGATTAGCTCCGCGTCAAACACCGTTGCATACAACAGCTGCTGCTATGTGCGATGATGTTACCCGCGGTTCAAACTTACAGGTACCAGTGCCTCTTCGTTTCTCTGGGATCGGTTCCCTTCCGCACCAGGTCAGATCACATCACACACCAGGTCAAGTCAGGTCACACGCCAGGTCAGGTCAGGTCACACGCCAGGTCAAGTCCGGTCACACGCCAGGTCAGATCACATCACACACCAGGTCAAGTCAGGTCACACGCCAGGTCAAGTCAGGTCACACGCCAGGTCAGATCACATCACACACCAGGTCAAGTCAGGTCACACGCCAGGTCAGATCACATCACACACCAGGTCAAGTCAGGTCAGGTCACACGCCAGGTCAGGTCAGGTCACACGCCAGGTCAGGTCAGGTCACACGCCAGTCAGGTCAGTTCACGCCATCGGAAACAGCACGTGCCCGGGGGGCATCTCACCTGCGCGTCTGTGACTGGCCCCTCACGTGCCCGGCGGCGGCTCTGGCTGGCGGGCGCGCACTACACTGACTATAAATACCGCCTCTGGCGCCGACTCTGACGGTGGTTGACGACGTCACAATATCGATCCTACCGCAGCGCCACCTGTGCTCACTGCTCGCCGCCGCCGCGTCGTAATCGTCGTAGCCGGCTGGGCAGAACGTGGTGCGTGGTGGACTGAGCAGGAGCAGGAAAGGGGAGGGACTTTGCTGGTGACAAGTGTGCCTATATAGCTATTGTCGTGCATGAATTTTGACAAAGCACTCTTTAAAAAAAACATAACATACATGACATCGCCCTACGGCGATGCCTCTGCAAAGGGAGAAATCGAGTCATCAGTAGATTGTCACTTTCATTATCAATGTTTTATTTATTTTTATGTTGCACTGATGAACTGCACATTTATGATTCCCTTGCAGAGGGCATTGCTATTATACTACTGTTTAATGTAAGCAAAAAGGAAATCACAGATCCTCAAACTGCGTCTTAATCTAAGATTATAACCAGGAAGACCCAATTCCGCAGCTCCTTTAACGTCATTTTTTTGCATGTTGCAACTGGGTAATATCAACCACCATAGGCGTAGAAACAGGGGGAGGGCAGGGGGTCAGCCGCCCCCCCCCCACATTTTTGATTTTAACATTACGCCTATAGGCGTTGCATGGAAATAATCGACTTTAGAATACCTCCTGCCCCCCCCCCCCCCCCCCCCAACTTGAACATAGTTCCTACGCCCCTGTCAACCACTCATTATGATTGCCCAACAAAACATGCTTCCGACAAACGACGAACTTTATTATACAGTGACGAGATAAATTTGTACAAGCCAAAGCGTTTTGACATTGACGAACGTTATAAACAAGGCCGAAGTAACTATGACGATCACTGGCGGATCCAGGGGGAGGGGCAACCAAGCCATGGCCCCCCAAAAGCCTGAAAGGGGGGCCAATATGTCTTTTGCCCCCCCCAAAAAAACCCGTTAACAATGTATCGTAAAAAGTGACTTTGCAGCAGTCAAAATCCAGCTATCCACAGTGAAAAACTGGGCAATTTTGGAACACACGGCTCTTACCATCAAATCAGGGTTTAACCCTCGCGGCGCTGGGGGGGGGGGGAAATAAATTTTACCCCCCCTTCCCGGATTTTCTCAATAACTTGAAAACTATGACAGATATCGAAGTGAAACTTTTAGTACCTTATTCTGCATCAATATTGATGAAGTGGTTCGCGAAAAATTACGTTTTAGTGACGTCATGTCATGGCATTTTTGGTGAAAAAACGTTAAATATTTGGAAAATCGTAGAAAATAGGGTTTTGATGCAAATCGCAAATGAAACGTCAAAAGAAAGAAAATAATATCATAATTTTGTGTGTTTGACCCCAAAAATATGCAAAAAACGTTTAAAAAAAAATAGTCCCATCTTCTGGACGACGCTCCGAGACGATCCAAATCCTCCAGGAACAGTTTATACCATCAGATGGGGATTCAATTTTGCCGAAAATCTTGACGTCGTCTGCGTACATTAGACAGGTTGACTGGATGTGCCGGGGCAGATCGTTAATGAAGATAGAGAAAACGAGAGGTGCCAAAATCGAGCCTTCCGGCATTCCGGATGAGACAAGTTTCCAATCGGATGTTTTTCCATTGACCTCTGGCGCCTATCGGACAGGTACGAGACAAACCACTTTTGAGCGCTGCCAGTAACGTTGTACGACTTTTCAAGTTTGTGGATGATGAGCGTGTGATTTACGATTTGGAATGCGGCCGAATAGTCAGTGTAAATGGCGTCTGTCTGGTACCCGTCCGATATGGCCTCCCACGCATGCTTTAGATACGTGGCAAGGTTGGTGGTACATGAGCGCTTGGGAATAAACCATGCTGCTCGGCGCATAAAACAGGCGAGATGTGGCGAAAAAGCGTATCGTACACCACACGTTCCAGTGTCTTCCCGAAGAGACTGAGCAGAGACACAGATCTGTAATTTTGGGCCAACCTTCGGTCGCCTTTTTTAAAAATAGGGAATATGTTCGCCTGCTTCCATCTAGTCGGGAAGACACCAGAATGTATGGACGCAGTGCAGATCTTGGTGATAGGCACCACCAGCTCCTCAGCGCACTCCACTATCACATGGGCACTTATATTGTCGGTCCCGCAAGCTGTGTTGGAAGTAATAGAGAGGAGTGCACTCCTCACTGCGGTTTCTGACACATGCAGTCGTGATAAAGTTCCTAAGTTGTAAGTAGGAGCGTCCGGGAGCTGGTTTACAGAGGGATCTGCGAATTTAGCTGCAAAAGCCTCGTTTAACAGTGTCGCGCGTGCATGGTCTCCGGTTACAGGGTTATCATATATCTTATTTTAAGAATTTCGGGTATGCGTTATATTCTTCTCCCTGAAGCTTTCGATCGCCGCCTTGCGCGTCTCGCTGCGGTGATTGGTTGGGTAGATACGAGGGGGGTAAAATTTACCCCCCCCAGCGCCGGGCGTTTGGCAGGAGACCCCAGCGCCGCGCGGGTTAAAAAAGCTCAACTGGACGAGAACATAGCGGCCAGCAAGCTGTCAGTCGGAATTGAAGCTCGAACAAACGTTTTTGTTTTGTACATGCAGGAAGAACACTTCTTATGGCATCAATTTGGAATCCAATCTACACTCTATTTCGGCGCAAATGGTTGTAAAAAATGACACTTCGCTTTTGTGGAAATACATTTTCGGGACGCGTGACAGCGGTGTGTACAAAATTCACGTGTGATTCTCACGACGAAGGTCCCAATGGCAATTGTGCAATCAAAATAAAACAAACTATAAGTAGGTACTTCTAGCTAAAACCTATCAGAAGTATCTGCCCCCTCCAGGATTTTCTCAATAACCTGATAACTATGATAGATATCAACGTGAAACTTTTAGTACCTTATCAAGTTTAAGTCTTCTCACCAACTTTCAATCAAATTGATGTAGTGCTTTGGGAGATAATGACGTTTTAGTGACGTCATGTCATGGCATTTTTTTTGTGGAAAAACGATAAATGTTTGACAAATCGTAGAAAATAGAGTTTTGAAGAAAATTGCAAATAAAATACGTCAAAAGAAAGGAAATGACATTCACTTTAAAATGGCGATATCGGATTTCCGACATTTGGGAGTTTTTAACCCCATTTTTTAAAAATGATTTATTTTTCGGAAAAACCCACATTTTTTGTATTTGAAAAGTGAGTTTCTTAACTCGAATACCAGAATAAGGTGACCGGCCCAAATCCGCGGAGACAAAAAATGAGGTACCTTTTTGCCACAAAAAAAATCCCCTCCACGGAAAGAGTCTGGATCCGCCAGTACCTCCCACCAATTTCCCTCCCCCCCCCCAAAAAAAAACGGTGATGACAACGGTGTGATGAAGAAAAAAAATCCGCCAGTGATGACGATTGATGAAATTGTGTCTAACATGTTCTGCGGATTGCGGATATTTTTCTCAATAACGTATTTGCTGCCGAACAGTTATCGATAATCGGTGAAATGAACTGAAGTGACCAGGTTTGTCGCACGTTTGGAAGAAAAGAGCCCTTCTTCGACAGGGAAACTGTCCCCCAACTGTTCCGCACTGCATCGTGGTATTGCGGCACAGTCTATGCCCCAGGCGCCTACAATGGTATTTTCCCAATGCACGACATTCACTACACAAGTGAAATAGCACACACCCACAGGTGTCGATTTATATACCTTTGGGGTGGCCCTCCCCCAAGGTTGAGTTCGCCCCCCCCCCAATGGTACCCTCGCCCCCCCTAATGTTTACCCTCAGCCCCCCCCCTCCCAATGTTTTTGGCCGCTGACGGATCCAAGAGGGGGAAAAGCGGCCAAGCTTCCCAAACCGCCTGCAATCGGCAAACAAATTGACACGTTTCCTATTTCAAAAGAAAATCTAAGCAGCTTTTACTAAGAAATGTTTGTTTTAAATCACCTCTTCGTGTATAAAGAGGCGAAACCCGGTGAATTGAATATACATGTGTGAAACTTTTGAGGATTTGCTCCCAAAATCAACTTCTTTGCCTTTCTGGGTTCGCCCTCGTCTCTGGCCTCAGATTAGGTACCTGAAACATACAGGTTTCATTCGCAGTGATTCATGGAAAACCAAGCTTCTGACAATTTGTTTAGTTCTACGAACCGTGTATACTACCTAATACCACCTTTGTCACGTTGCACGACGAAACCGGGGGGAATATCGGCGAAGCAATGCTTCTCTCCTATGTGAAGTTTTTAGTTGTTCCCTTCTCTTGCGATCTGGAGGCATTTATTTGGAAGACGTATTTTAGCGCCGATTTGAGTTTGGGCATGTACGATGTACATAGTCTAAGTGCTGCGTGCTGCGCGTGAAATTTCCCCTCGTACCCATGAACATGTGTCATGACTGGTCGCTGGAGTTTTTTCGTCAGTAGAGTGACGGTGTTAGAGGGGTGACCAATAAGACCATCTTACCTCCCATTGCCGTCTAGCTTGAACTTTATTGGGGATGGGTTCGCTTGACCTGGAATAGGTCAGTTCTACCTCAGATACCGGCTGTATGTATAGAACGGTGCCTTAGCATGTTCCCGGGTAAAACAAAATCAGAAAAGGTGCGCAAGGAATCAATAATACAATGCCCGGTAGACATACAAATGACGGCGCTCAGCGAGGCCGTTTTTTATATTTCCGAAGAATCTTTGAACATGTTTAAACAATCCTAACAATATGGAGGATAAAGTTTGTCCCCGCATGAAATGCTGGAAATACCGCAACAGTGGTATTGCCAGTCAATGGCGTAAATTTCTAACGTCATTGACTGGGGGGGGGGGGGATATCGGCCCTTGGTTATCTTTCGAACCAATGAGCGCAGTGAGCCGCACAGGAAGGAATTCGAAAGCTCTCAATAAGACGCATTTAAATCACGCTATATTTTTTTTTAATTGACGTCAAATATCAGGTCGCAGTAAGTTCAAAGGTCAAAATCGAGGTATTTGAGTGTATGGGCCATACTTTCCATCCAAAGTTTTCTATTGCGACCTGGGTCACCCAAAGTGCACTTAGAGGTAAAATGCACATCCCGCATGAGCAGGAGTGAGAATTTTGGCAAAGGTCCACGGTCAAGATCAGGTCACAAAAGGTAACTATGCGCAAAAAATATACGAAAGCCATGCGACACATATTCAATAGATTATTTTACACGTATAATTCGATGGTGGTAGTCATTTTACCACCTGGCCTCATTTCAGTGAAGTTAAAACTCGTGTGTAGTGACGTCACTAAATTCGCTATATCTCGATTTTTTTCTCGACAAAATTGCTTCATTTATGCACAGAATACGTAAAGTTCCAAATACGTAGGTACCCAAAGTTTCACGTTGATGTCACTATTGGTTATTGAGCTATTGCGAAAATACGTCAGGGGAGATATCCCCCCCCCCCCCAGTCAATGTCAGGTTAGCATTGCCGTTTTACTAACCCGCGACGTGCCGGTGCTCGGCGCTATCTTCGCCGTGCAGGGAGGGTGGGGTTAGACACCCCCTCTAACTCGAAAACTAAAAGGGCTAGAAAGACGCGGAAAAAGACGTTCCAAAGTTCTTGACAAGCACATTCGAAAGCACTTCAGATATTTTGTTTTCCTTAAGTCAATATTGAGGTCATCATAGGTCATCAAAGGTCAAATTTTCCAGTTTTGGACTTCGCTCCAGAAACCCCCAGATATCACAGGAACTATGATAGCTAGGTATAAAGGGAACACAGCAATGGACCGCTCTTGAAAAATGCAATCAGCAAGGTGTCCTCAGATTTTAGCTCAGTTCAATGGTTTAGAGCTCTTCAAATGTCAAAAAGGCTATTTTTTTACAAGACAGTTTTTTCACGAATATCTTTTTGCCTAATAAAGACAAGACAATAATTTTGATGCCATCGTGTTTGTCTCATCAAGGCGCTTCGAATAATTACGAGCGAGCGTGAAGCGCTCGCTCGTCTTTCCTTGGTTACGAACGAGTGCTTCGGGCTCGCTCGTCTTTCCGTGGTATACGGGGAAAATCTGAATATGAGCGGCCCGGCCCGGCCCCGCCCGGCCCGTGGCCACGCTTTTGAGAAGCTCATATCTCTGCAACCACACGTCCGATTGCCAAGATGACTTCTTTGCTGAGCAGCCCCATCCAACCTACCCTGTTTGAGACCAATGCCGACTCATGTGGGTGACTACCACTGCGCGTGGCGCGTGCCGCGTGAGGGGTGTTGAGAAGTGTTTTCTCGCAAAAACTTTGCAACGGCTGAGCCGATTGTGTGCAAATTTGGTGTGTGGTTAGGGATCCCTAAGCCGCCAATTTTCCACAAAACAGGGGTGGGGTGCCTATACACGTGCGCACGTGCACACCCCTATTTTATATCTCAGGAACGGCTGAACCGATTGCGTTCTAATTTGGTGTGTGGTTAGGGACCTCTCAGCCGTTGCCTTTCCACAAGTCAGGGGTGGAGTACCTCTGCACGTGCGCACGTGCACACCCCTATTCTATATCTCAGGAACGGCTGAGCCGATTGTGTTCAAATTTGGTGTGTGGTGAGGGATCCCTCCGCCGCCGCCTACCCACAAGTCATGGGTGGGGTGCCTCTGCACGTGCGCACGTGCGCACCTTTTTTGTATCTCAGGAACTACTTGCCCGATCGGGTTGAAATTCACCATACATTTATGTCGTGCTCGCTCGTTCATCTCCAACTAAGGCGCCTTACTGGTATTAGTGTTGACCAGGTTAGGTCAACTAAAAACATTTACCTCGGTCAAGGTCAAGTGGTGACCCAAGTAGGTCATGTTGCATATGGGAAGACGTGCCTCGACGAGATAAACACATTGGTGTCAGTTTCACTTCTCTATCGTCATTATGTCGAGAGTTATTGACATAAAACTGTTGGTGACCTCGGATGACCTCGGCTGAGCCTGTAGGGGTCACTGAACACAAATTGCACCCAGGTAATAAATAATGGCCTATAATAACATGATCCAGAAGGAGTTAGACTGATATATTGCGTATCCTTGGAATAGGAAGCATTCGAATATTTCCCCATTGACTTATACAATGGGGAGGTCACGATATTGACCCGACCTTAGGTCGCTGATATTACAAATCCAAGATAAACGAATAGTAGATATATATGACCTTATGAAATCCTGTAAGCGTAAAACTGATTATCCAAAAATTGTGACTGTGGTGTACGACCACAATATTTTTTTTTGGAGTTGGTATCACGACCTGGTCTGGTGACCTGGCCTGAGATGACCCTTTTAAAAAAAAACATAATGTGGGCAATCGATGCCGAAACATCTGTGCCAAAAACGTCGGCGCTACGCGCTGCCGTTTTTAGCTATCCTTGCAAAAACCGGAGGGGGGAGGGGTGTAAACACCCTCCCCCGGCACAGCGCGGGCTAAGTAAGGGTTCCAAGTAAGGCCTCGGGCCTTCTGGAGGATAAAGACCGGCCAAAAACGTTGGTTTGAGGGGCCGTCCGACAGAAGTCCACAACTCATGATATTTCGTCTGTTTTTGCATTATGAATTGATTAAAAAGTACTCTCCTTTGTACAAGTTCCCTAGGATTTATTTAAAATGTGTAAAGGCATGACGCTGATTTGTTGAATACATTTTATTCAGCATTATACAAGGGCGAAAACGTACAATGTCTTAGGATTGGCGCAAAAGCCCTGTCGGCTTATGACAAAGCGCCTCTCCTACACTCGTAATGATAATGATAATAAATAGGAGCAAAGCAAAAACAAAAACAACCTGCAACTCATGTAATTGATAGGCTCCCCTTGGATCCGTCACTGTTCGCCCCCCCCCCCCAATCGTTTTCAAAAATCTACACCGCTGCTGACACACCTCTGTTAAAAACCCCAGTTGGTTTATTTCGCACTTTAAGTGGCAGTTTAAGCTACACCGCAACCCATTGATAGGTGACTAAGGTGTGTTCTCAGACTCAATTCAAGGACGTGCATCACCTTACGTGAACAACAGATAATAAAAGAGACAAATCACGGCACCTCGGCCTAAGAAACAGGAGCAAACCTACTCGTAAAAACAGGTTCCCTCTCCGCTCTGATTTCAGCTGGCGGTTGATGAAACAGACAACGCCGCCACCTACCCAGTAATATCGCTCTTCCCTGAATAGGAGCTGATAAATATTATGCACATCTGTTTCATTCTCTGACAAGAACACTGACCACTGTACCGCTTAGCCCGGCTTCATTCAACCCAATGACGCCTGCTTCCAATCACTCGGTTTCTTTTTAAACATTGTATATACATTCTTCCATTTAACAAATCCACCGACTCTGATCTTGAGTGTTTGTGGGTACAGGTCGTGACTCGTGAGCCGCCGACCGATCATAGTCGGAGTCGTATGCCGACCACCCAGCGCCGCAATCTCACCGTCACTGCAGGACCTGAGCCACCAGCTCACCTGCAGGTGCTTTCCAAAAACAGACCCTCCTACCTGCTCGGAGACACGAACTTTGACCTGATGAGCCCCAACAAACCGGGTGTGTCGGCTTACCAGCAGATGCTGACGGAGTATACAGTCTGTCGCAGTTGAAAAGCACGCCGACACATCCCAGCCCGACCCCGACTCTACTGGACCACCTGATCACCAACACCCCGGACCTGACACGCGACGCGAAGGTGATCACATGCGATATCAGCGATCACGATCTGATCACTGCGCAGGTCAAGGGACGGACTACTGAGATAACCGTCCGGGCAACCAGGCAACTCTGTCCGGATGCACTCAGGCTGGATATGCTCATAGATGACTGGACTCCTGTATATAACTCCACGTGCCCAGATGAGAAGCTCGACAAGTTTCTCGCCGTATGGAACCGCACCATTGACAAGCACATGCCGCTCACACGCATCCGAGTCCGTCACCCACCGTGCCCCTGGCTCTCCGAAAGCGATGACCTTAGAGATAAGATGAAAGAAGGGGATCTCGAACGCACTGCCAGGGATGCGAATCCATGTGAAGACTCACGTGAGAGGTACCGGTCCTGCAGAAACGCCGTAAAAACGCACATCACAGTGCGTGCTCATCATATTTCAGGACGACGTTCAAGAACAGCCGACAAGAAACCTGGCCTAACATTCGGCGCTACATAATGGTGGGCAAGAAGCCGACGCGCACCGCAGCGGACCCCGCAGAGGGGACACGTGAGTGGGCAGATAGGCTCAATGCCCATTTTGCCTCGGTCGGCCCCGTTGTGGTCGAGTCACTGGCTGCGGCCGCGGACGAGGGGGAGACTCTGGGGCCGCGCCCTCCCCGAGTGTGTGTGAGCGCGTTCCGGGTGGCTCCTGCTACGCTGCTGGAGCCGTCGGTGGCCCTGGGACGGATGGGAGTGTCGCGGGCGTCTGGTGCCGACGGCGTCACTGTACAGATGCTGCGAATGACGTTTTCTGTAGTTGGACCGCATCAGGGGCGCATCTGCTTAATGTTTTTTACTGCTCGCTTGTGACTGATCAGGTACCGAGCATGTGGAAAACTGCGACTGTGCTGCTAACATTTAAGTCAGGTGACCGCTGAGATCCGAACAATTATATACCCTTGTTCATCCTATCGGTATTTGGAAAGTTATGCGAACGAATTGTATGCACCCAACTAGTGACGTATTTTCATGAGAACCACATACTGTGCCCGCAGCAATACGGTTTCCGTCCCGGACACTTCACGGAGCATGCCATGCTGGACGCAGTCACATACGCAACCTACCAGGTCGATGTTGGCCGTGTGACCTCTTAACCCTATTCCCTGCGGGCGGCCAGAATTACGTTACCCTGCGGGGGGAGGGGGGGGGGGGGGCAGATTCTGCCCCCCCAGATACCTCGAGAACCGCTCGGTCGATTTAGATGGGGAAAGCGCCATTCGATGCGTCATGACAAGATCTCTCTTTTAGGACCCGACATTTTTGTTTTGTTAAAAAATGGGGGGCCAGGGGGCAAACAATCCGAAAATGTGGGTGTTTTTGAAAGGTCATTGCCGCCATGTGGCTCGACCGATTTTCATGCCCCAAACGTTTTTGAGCTTCAAATGTTCTGGTCTTTAATATATTAAAAAAAATCATAGGCGTATTTAGGGAATGTAAAATGGGGGGATTTTCTGAAGAAAAAAATATGTGCTGTTCGTGATTGTTTTGGACGTCATGAACGTCACATGTGGGCATTATATGCTGTAATTTGTTAAATGTGATATATTGCGCATAGGCGGATCCAGGAAAAAACATGGGGGCACCATGCGCGTAACGCTTTTATCATCTTACTAATTTGAAGTTGGACCTAATTTGAGGGTGGGTATCGCCTCATTTGTTTATCCTGAGTGCGCCTCTGCCCCAAAAATATGTACAATCCCAGTATCTATGATGCATATTGCATTGGGATTGTTTCTGACGCATTTATTGCACTGCAAACCACGAAGGAAGTATTCGCCGCAAAACCGCATTCGTAACACCCACACCAAAACAGGAGCCTGGAACCGCCTCTGCTGGACCGATTTTGTTTCAAAATTTTGACACAACACGCGCCATTCATTTTGGGAAAAGTCGCAAAGTTTCAGGACGCTAGGCCTAACGGTTTAGAAGCGGCAAGTGCAAAAACTACTGGCGGGGGGGGGGGGGGCAGAATCAGCTCCCGCAGTGAATAGGGTTAAGTGACGACCGATACCTCTAAGGCGTTCGATAGTGCGTGGCATGGTATGCTTCTGGACAAGTTAGGATGGTACGGGGTTGACAGCCATTTGTTTAGGGACTGGCTCTCTGATCACTCCCAGACTGTTCAAGGGGGATCACCTCAACCTCTGCCTGTGACTCACGGTGTGGTGCAGGGCTTGGTGCTAGGTCCAGTACTGTTCTTGATTTTTACTAATGATTTTGCAACATATATCACTCATGGCAAAATAATTGTGTATGCCGGCGATGCTCAATTTATAGATTCTGAAGTACCAAGTGACGTCGAACAACTTAAAACCAGAATAGAGAGCACATTTGCTACTGCTCTTACCTGGTTCACCCAAAACAGCCTTAAACCTTACAATTATTCCAACTAAAACCGAGTTCCTCTTCTTCAAAACGCGCAGCAGGAGGATTTGAGATATCACTATCCGTTTTGGTGATCACAATCAACAGCCGCTCCTGAAGCCAAAGTACTGGGCGTGGTTCTAGATCCTGCACTCATCTGGGAAGACCACGTGACGATGACTGTTCAGCGCTAGGCAATTATTTGCTCGTGGGCCTGTGCAAGCTGCGTAGCGAAGTGCCTCGTGAGCTCAGAGCATTTTTAATCGAGACGCTAGTTTTCCCCCTTGTGAGATATTGTGCGTGTGTTTGGGGAGGCGGTTGTGCCACTCAGAGAGCGCGGCTGCAGAAGGGGATCAATTTTGCGGCACGTCTGTCAAGACAGCTCAGATTCGGATTCGGAATCACATTCACCGGACCCATACGATTTGGCTGAAAATTGGCACACATGTAGTACTCAGCATCCCCATTCAATGGTATAAAGAGTTTCCCATCACATTGCAAACTTTGACCTCCAGAGGTCATCATAGGTCAAGGTCGTTGACCCCGAACCCCTACAATTTGGCTGAAAATTGGCACACAATTAGGAAAAGGCCTGAGTAGTGATAGAAGATATGGCTGATCGGTCCAGTGACATGATGTACCGATGTTAACGTATGTATGCCATGATGTACCGATGTAACGTCCATGATGTACATCATGTACGTATGTACCGATGTACATGATGTACATGATGTACATGATGTACATGATGTACATGATGTACATAATGTACATCATGGACGTTACATCGGTACATCATGGCATACATACGTTAACATCGGTACATCATGTCACTGGACCGATCAGCCATATCTTCTATCACTACTCAGGCCTTTTTCTAATTGTGTGCCAATTTTCAGCCAAATCGTAGGGGTCCGGGTCAACGACCTTTAAATATGATGACCTCTGGAGGTCAAAGTTGTCAATGTGACGGGAAACGCTTTACACCACTGAATGGGGATGCTGAGTACTACATGTGTGCCAATTTTCAGCCAAAGTGTAGGGGTCCGGGGTCAACGACCTTGACCTATGATGACCCCTGGACAGTGGCGCACGCAGGATTCCATTTGGGGGGGGGGGGGGGGGGGGGAGAGCCCTAAAAGCGGGCCCCCTTGTGAGCGGGCTCCCACCCGTTTTTAGAAATTTAGCAAACTTCGCGGATTTCGGTCACTTGTTTTTGAGCGGGCCCCCTACAGCATGGGACTTGAGACATTATAATTATCTTGCCAATGTCGTGTAAGGTGACTGCGTGTGCTACTGATGTGCGAATTTTAGGTGCGTGTGCTACTGATGTGCGGTACAACTGTCGAGAGTAAATTTGACGAAATGAGGTAAATGACAACAACAAAAAATATATTTTACAGGTTAGGCAAGTAAATAACAACAACAACAATTATATTTTACAGGTTAGTCAGGTTAGGCAGTCCGATCCCCGGTAGTTATGTCATCATCATCATCGTTGGGGTTTTAGTGCGCCTCGACTACGTCATTCGCGCCCACCATCATGTTGCCACAAGTTGTCATAAACCATTTCCTGAAGCAACAATGGATAATGTAAAAAATACGTATCAATATCAAATACGCCCGTATCAAGAATTTGCAAGGATCGGGCCCTGTTGTGACCGGGCCTTAGTTTTGACCGGGCCCTATATCACGTCTTTCCCAGCACCGGGCCCCTGCCTCGATCGGGCCTGACCAAGACCGAACCCTACCAGAAACGGGCCCGCATCAAGAGTATGCAAGGACCGGGCCCTGTTGTGACCGGGTCCATATCACGCCTTTGTCAGCACCGGGCCCCTGCCTTGATCGGGCCTGACCAAGACCGGGCTCCTACCAAAAACGGGCCCGTATCAAGAATATGCGAGGACCGGGCCCTGTTATGACCAGGCCCTCGTCCTGACCGGGCCCCATGCCACGCCTTTGCCAGCACCGGCCCCTACCTCGATCAGGCCTGACCAAGACCGGGCCCCTACCAGAAACGGGCCTGTATCAAGAATATGCGAGGACCGGGCCCTGTTGTGACCGGGCCCTCGTCCTGACCGGGCCCCATGCCACGTCTTTGCCAGCATCGGGACCCTGCCTCGATCGGAACTGACCAAGACCGGGCCCCTTCCAGAAACGGGCCCGTAACAAGAATATGCAATGACCGGGCCCTGTTGTGACCGGGCCCTCGTTCTGACCGGGCCCCATATCACGCCTTTGCCAGCACCGGGCCCCTGCCTCGATCGGGCCTGACCAAGACCGGGCCCCTGAAACGGGCCCGCATCAATAATGTTCAAGTACCGGGCTCTCGTTCTGATCGGGCCCCATATCACGCCTTTGCCAGCACCGGGCCCCTGCCTTGATCAGGCCTGACCATGACCGGGCCCCTACCAGCAACATGCCCGTGTCAAGAATATGCGAGGACCGGGCCCTGTTGCGACAGGGCCCATCCTCCCATGCCACGCCTTTGCCAGCACCGGGCCCGTACCTCGATCAAGCCTGACCAAGACCGGGCCCCTACCAGAAATGGGCCCCTCAGAAATTTCGGGGGGGTCAGCCCCCAGTCCCTTTGACCCCCCCCCCCCCCTGCGTGCGCCACTGCCCCTGGAGGTCAAAGTTTGAAATGTGACGGGGAAACGATTAACACCACCGAATGAGGACGCTGAGTACTACATGTGTGCCAATTTTCAGCCAAATCGTAGGGGTCCGGGTCAACGACCTTGAACTGTGATGACACCTGGAGGTCAAAGTTTTCAATGTGACGGGAAACGATTAACAGCACTGAATGGGGACACTAAGTACTACATGTGTGCCCAGTGGCGTCGCCGAGCATTTTTGAGTAGGTGGTCGGCTGAAATGACGACAAAATATACCCCCATTTTTTTGCGTGTATTTAAGCCTTTGCAGCATTTTTTTATGTGGATTGTCATGTTATAGTAGGTACTTGTTATTTAGCGCCGTCAAGCGGCGCGATTTTTTTAACGGGTTTTCCTGATAAAACCCAGAAATATAGGCGGTGGGCCATGTATAGGATACAAAGCTAAAAATACTATAAATTAAATTCAGCGTTACGAGGAACCGAATACGATGACGATGGCTTCGTTATGATGATGGCCACCGATGTGACGCCGCGAAGCGGCGTGAAAATGTTAATTTTAGGTCGTGGAAAACAAAATTTTAATATTGTAACAAGACCGTCAGTGGAGCTAACCCTCAGGTAACCCCTTTTCCTGGTTGCACATCTCGGTATGATGAAAAATATTGAAATGAAGGTAGTTTTTCATATACATTAACCTCGGATAATACATCACGATGACCGGTGGCAGTCAGCGCTCAATAGTACATATGATAATAATAGCTGTATACATAACAGTGCAAATGGTTTGAAAGCAGCAAGGGGAAGAACGACTTTTCCGCACATAAATGGTCCCTGTGGATCTGAGGGAGCCTGGGGGGAGATGGCTTGGGGAGATGGTCCTCGCCTGGTCCCCAATATTAGCTGTTCGGTCCAGCTAGCTGGGCATCGCTGGATCAGCTTCCGGGTGCCGATGTCCGCGTCTTTGCGTTAGCGTCGCCTTTTTGGGGAACTCGGCAGACTAGCTAGACATGTAGCCCGCTTGAAAGTTAATATTTTGTGAAGGGAGTAGGCCCTGGTGGAATTCATTTTACCATTTTCCAAATTTGCATAAGCACACTGACAGACATCGGAGATTCTTGAGAGTTCTCAGAGACCATACAGGGGTCGATTTAGTCTCTGCAGAGAGCCACATTCTACGAGAACTTTCGAGGGGTTCTTTTGGTCTCAAGATTATCTTTTTTTTTTGTCAAGGTTCTCAGCGTGAACTATTTAGTTTTGCTTGAGAATGCCTGAAAAACGTCTCGGTACCGGCCGGGATTGAACCGGGGACCCTTCACATGTTAAGCGAGCGCTCTACCACTGAGCCAAGGCGTGGCTTATACCAGAACAAGCAAAAAGACGGTACCAACCAAGGCAATTGCTAGGTGAGATTGATACTTACCGACTTTCCGTGTATTAATATTGTTTGGTTAACAAATGATGGTATGAAAGTAATATTTACAAATCAAAACGATCGAAAAAATAATAGTTATTCGGTATTTACTTTAATAAAAGTCGGTTTCCGTCGTTGCGATTACAGCGACACCTGCACTGATATGGTGGCGCCATCTGCATGGAATGAATTCAATTTCAGGATTCTCTCAGGAGATCATCCACTGTTCTCAACAGGTGACTGCTAAAACATCCCGCGGGTTCGATCCTCGATCGCGACAGACTTTTCTAATTCGTTGACTGCCTGATGGTCTCAGACATAAAATTGTCACCTGGAGACATATTTACTCTCAACAACCAACGCGGAGACCATGTAGATGTATCAGGCGAGATCATCCACTGAAAGGTCTCGAAATGGAAACCGTGCAGGTTTCTCAGGGAAGAGCATTCAGCAAAAGTTCTCAAAAGTGTTTCTGAGTGCAATTGCGAAACTTGTGTCATGCCGCGAAGCATGACACAAGTTGACGCGAAGCATGACGCGAAATTTTAACTTTTTGACTGTGGATAGCTGGACTTCGACTGAGCTGTATAGGCAATTTTTACGATAAATTGTTAATTTTCCCCGCAAAAAGTGGTGTGTGTGTGTGTGTGTGTGTGTGTGTGTGTGTGTGTGTGTGTGTGTGTGTGTGTGTGTGTGTGTGTGTGTGTGTGTGTGTGTGTGTGTGTGTGTGTGTGTGTGTGTGTGTGTGTGTGTGTGTGTGTGTGTGTGTGTGTGTGTGTGTGTGTGTGTGTGTGTGTGTGTGTGTGTGTGTGTGTGTGTGTGTGTGTGTGTGTGTGTGTGTGTGTGTGTGTGTGTGTGTGTGTGTGTGTGTGTGTGTGTGTGTGTGTGTGTGTGTGTGTGTGTGTGTGTGTGTGTGTGTGTGTGTGTGTGTGTGTGTGTGTGTGTGTGTGTGTGTGTGTGTGTGTGTGTGTGTGTGTGTGTGTGTGTGTGTGTGTGTGTGTGTGTGTGTGTGTGTGTGTGTGTGTGTGTGTGTGTGTGTGTGTGTGTGTGTGTGTGTGTGTGTGTGTGTGTGTGTGTGTGTGTGTGTGTGTGTGTGTGTGTGTGTGTGTGTGTGTGTGTGTGTGTGTGTGTGTGTGTGTGTGTGTGTGTGTGTGTGTGTGTGTGTGTGTGTGTGTGTGTGTGTGTGTGTGTGTGTGTGTGTGTGTGTGTGTGTGTGTGTGTGTGTGTGTGTGTGTGTGTGTGTGTGTGTGTGTGTGTGTGTGTGTGTGTGTGTGTGTGTGTGTGTGTGTGTGTGTGTGTGTGTGTGTGTGTGTGTGTGTGTGTGTGTGTGTGTGTGTGTGTGTGTGTGTGTGTGTGTGTGTGTGTGTGTGTGTGTGTGTGTGTGTGTGTGTGTGTGTGTGTGTGTGTGTGTGTGTGTGTGTGTGTGTGTGTGTGTGTGTGTGTGTGTGTGTGTGTGTGTGTGTGTGTGTGTGTGTGTGTGTGTGTGTGTGTGTGTGTGTGTGTGTGTGTGTGTGTGTGTGTGTGTGTGTGTGTGTGTGTGTGTGTGTGTGTGTGTGTGTGTGTGTGTGTGTGTGTGTGTGTGTGTGTGTGTGTGTGTGTGTGTGTGTGTGTGTGTGTGTGTGTGTGTGTGTGTGTGTGTGTGTGTGTGTGTGTGTGTGTGTGTGTGTGTGTGTGTGTGTGTGTGTGTGTGTGTGTGTGTG
Source organism: Chirona hameri (assembly GCA_036785665.1). Classification (NCBI taxonomy): domain Eukaryota; kingdom Metazoa; phylum Arthropoda; class Thecostraca; order Balanomorpha; family Balanidae; genus Chirona; species Chirona hameri. The sequence goes on along the minus strand of JAXIVJ010007307.1, from coordinate 8,757 downwards.
TGTGTGTGTGTGTGTGTGTGTGTGTGTGTGTGTGTGTGTGTGTGTGTGTGTGTGTGTGTGTGTGTGTGTGTGTGTGTGTGTGTGTGTGTGTGTGTGTGTGTGTGTGTGTGTGTGTGTGTGTGTGTGTGTGTGTGTGTGTGTGTGTGTGTGTGTGTGTGTGTGTGTGTGTGTGTGTGTGTGTGTGTGTGTGTGTGTGTGTGTGTGTGTGTGTGTGTGTGTGTGTGTGTGTGTGTGTGTGTGTGTGTGTGTGTGTGTGTGTGTGTGTGTGTGTGTGTGTGTGTGTGTGTGTGTGTGTGTGTGTGTGTGTGTGTGTGTGTGTGTGTGTGTGTGTGTGTGTGTGTGTGTGTGTGTGTGTGTGTGTGTGTGTGTGTGTGTGTGTGTGTGTGTGTGTGTGTGTGTGTGTGTGTGTGTGTGTGTGTGTGTGTGTGTGTGTGTGTGTGTGTGTGTGTGTGTGTGTGTGTGTGTGTGTGTGTGTGTGTGTGTGTGTGTGTGTGTGTGTGTGTGTGTGTGTGTGTGTGTGTGTGTGTGTGTGTGTGTGTGTGTGTGTGTGTGTGTGTGTGTGTGTGTGTGTGTGTGTGTGTGTGTGTGTGTGTGTGTGTGTGTGTGTGTGTGTGTGTGTGTGTGTGTGTGTGTGTGTGTGTGTGTGTGTGTGTGTGTGTGTGTGTGTGTGTGTGTGTGTGTGTGTGTGTGTGTGTGTGTGTGTGTGTGTGTGTGTGTGTGTGTGTGTGTGTGTGTGTGTGTGTGTGTGTGTGTGTGTGTGTGTGTGTGTGTGTGTGTGTGTGTGTGTGTGTGTGTGTGTGTGTGTGTGTGTGTGTGTGTGTGTGTGTGTGTGTGTGTGTGTGTGTGTGTGTGTGTGTGTGTGTGTGTGTGTGTGTGTGTGTGTGTGTGTGTGTGTGTGTGTGTGTGTGTGTGTGTGTGTGTGTGTGTGTGTGTGTGTGTGTGTGTGTGTGTGTGTGTGTGTGTGTGTGTGTGTGTGTGTGTGTGTGTGTGTGTGTGTGTGTGTGTGTGTGTGTGTGTGTGTGTGTGTGTGTGTGTGTGTGTGTGTGTGTGTGTGTGTGTGTGTGTGTGTGTGTGTGTGTGTGTGTGTGTGTGTGTGTGTGTGTGTGTGTGTGTGTGTGTGTGTGTGTGTGTGTGTGTGTGTGTGTGTGTGTGTGTGTGTGTGTGTGTGTGTGTGTGTGTGTGTGTGTGTGTGTGTGTGTGTGTGTGTGTGTGTGTGTGTGTGTGTGTGTGTGTGTGTGTGTGTGTGTGTGTGTGTGTGTGTGTGTGTGTGTGTGTGTGTGTGTGTGTGTGTGTGTGTGTGTGTGTGTGTGTGTGTGTGTGTGTGTGTGTGTGTGTGTGTGTGTGTGTGTGTGTGTGTGTGTGTGTGTGTGTGTGTGTGTGTGTGTGTGTGTGTGTGTGTGTGTGTGTGTGTGTGTGTGTGTGTGTGTGTGTGTGTGTGTGTGTGTGTGTGTGTGTGTGTGTGTGTGTGTGTGTGTGTGTGTGTGTGTGTGTGTGTGTGTGTGTGTGTGTGTGTGTGTGTGTGTGTGTGTGTGTGTGTGTGTGTGTGTGTGTGTGTGTGTGTGTGTGTGTGTGTGTGTGTGTGTGTGTGTGTGTGTGTGTGTGTGTGTGTGTGTGTGTGTGTGTGTGTGTGTGTGTGTGTGTGTGTGTGTGTGTGTGTGTGTGTGTGTGTGTGTGTGTGTGTGTGTGTGTGTGTGTGTGTGTGTGTGTGTGTGTGTGTGTGTGTGTGTGTGTGTGTGTGTGTGTGTGTGTGTGTGTGTGTGTGTGTGTGTGTGTGTGTGTGTGTGTGTGTGTGTGTGTGTGTGTGTGTGTGTGTGTGTGTGTGTGTGTGTGTGTGTGTGTGTGTGTGTGTGTGTGTGTGTGTGTGTGTGTGTGTGTGTGTGTGTGTGTGTGTGTGTGTGTGTGTGTGTGTGTGTGTGTGTGTGTGTGTGTGTGTGTGTGTGTGTGTGTGTGTGTGTGTGTGTGTGTGTGTGTGTGTGTGTGTGTGTGTGTGTGTGTGTGTGTGTGTGTGTGTGTGTGTGTGTGTGTGTGTGTGTGTGTGTGTGTGTGTGTGTGTGTGTGTGTGTGTGTGTGTGTGTGTGTGTGTGTGTGTGTGTGTGTGTGTGTGTGTGTGTGTGTGTGTGTGTGTGTGTGTGTGTGTGTGTGTGTGTGTGTGTGTGTGTGTGTGTGTGTGTGTGTGTGTGTGTGTGTGTGTGTGTGTGTGTGTGTGTGTGTGTGTGTGTGTGTGTGTGTGTGTGTGTGTGTGTGTGTGTGTGTGTGTGTGTGTGTGTGTGTGTGTGTGTGTGTGTGTGTGTGTGTGTGTGTGTGTGTGTGTGTGTGTGTGTGTGTGTGTGTGTGTGTGTGTGTGTGTGTGTGTGTGTGTGTGTGTGTGTGTGTGTGTGTGTGTGTGTGTGTGTGTGTGTGTGTGTGTGTGTGTGTGTGTGTGTGTGTGTGTGTGTGTGTGTGTGTGTGTGTGTGTGTGTGTGTGTGTGTGTGTGTGTGTGTGTGTGTGTGTGTGTGTGTGTGTGTGTGTGTGTGTGTGTGTGTGTGTGTGTGTGTGTGTGTGTGTGTGTGTGTGTGTGTGTGTGTGTGTGTGTGTGTGTGTGTGTGTGTGTGTGTGTGTGTGTGTGTGTGTGTGTGTGTGTGTGTGTGTGTGTGTGTGTGTGTGTGTGTGTGTGTGTGTGTGTGTGTGTGTGTGTGTGTGTGTGTGTGTGTGTGTGTGTGTGTGTGTGTGTGTGTGTGTGTGTGTGTGTGTGTGTGTGTGTGTGTGTGTGTGTGTGTGTGTGTGTGTGTGTGTGTGTGTGTGTGTGTGTGTGTGTGTGTGTGTGTGTGTGTGTGTGTGTGTGTGTGTGTGTGTGTGTGTGTGTGTGTGTGTGTGTGTGTGTGTGTGTGTGTGTGTGTGTGTGTGTGTGTGTGTGTGTGTGTGTGTGTGTGTGTGTGTGTGTGTGTGTGTGTGTGTGTGTGTGTGTGTGTGTGTGTGTGTGTGTGTGTGTGTGTGTGTGTGTGTGTGTGTGTGTGTGTGTGTGTGTGTGTGTGTGTGTGTGTGTGTGTGTGTGTGTGTGTGTGTGTGTGTGTGTGTGTGTGTGTGTGTGTGTGTGTGTGTGTGTGTGTGTGTGTGTGTGTGTGTGTGTGTGTGTGTGTGTGTGTGTGTGTGTGTGTGTGTGTGTGTGTGTGTGTGTGTGTGTGTGTGTGTGTGTGTGTGTGTGTGTGTGTGTGTGTGTGTGTGTGTGTGTGTGTGTGTGTGTGTGTGTGTGTGTGTGTGTGTGTGTGTGTGTGTGTGTGTGTGTGTGTGTGTGTGTGTGTGTGTGTGTGTGTGTGTGTGTGTGTGTGTGTGTGTGTGTGTGTGTGTGTGTGTGTGTGTGTGTGTGTGTGTGTGTGTGTGTGTGTGTGTGTGTGTGTGTGTGTGTGTGTGTGTGTGTGTGTGTGTGTGTGTGTGTGTGTGTGTGTGTGTGTGTGTGTGTGTGTGTGTGTGTGTGTGTGTGTGTGTGTGTGTGTGTGCGTGTGCTATCCGTGTGAACCGAGGACAAAACATGATAACACAACGGGCTACCGAGGACCGCAAATTACAACCGAGGACCTGGTCCCGGCCCTCGCTATTTTCACCAATCAGAACGCGTTTTCTTGCGCTCTAGGATCACGTGACCGAATTTCTCATATTTCCTCGATTGTGACGAAAAATATGATATTTGTAACACACGTGTGTTAAGTGTGTATCACCTCTCAAGTTTCAGGTGCGTAGACATTTGTGTTAACCCTCGCCCCGCTGGGGTACCTAGCCGAACACGCCCTGCTGGGGGGGGGGGGGCAGATTCTGCCCCCCTACCTAACTCCCGAACCAATGGCCGTAGCGAGACGCGCGAGGCGGCGATTGAAAGCCCTCGATGAGACAATTCTAAGCGTGCTTAAAAAAAATACCAAAGGTCAAGGTCAAAGGTCAATATCAGGTCAAAGGTAAACATATCGTGTTTTCGGGTAATTGCTTGCAGAGACCAGACTATCAACAACAGCGCGCCCAAACTCAACCAATACACTTCCAATGAAGACGATAAGATACTGCCTGAGTATAAGACTCATACTAAGTACAGGTCAAGGTCAAGGTCAGGTCACGACAAGCAAAAGTAATATGAAAACCGCGTGACACATGTTTTATGGGTTATTTCAGACGACAAATGCACTGGTTACGGTAATTTTGACATTTGACCTCAAGGTCAGGTCAATATCAGGTCAAATCTGGTCAAATTTTGAAATAACAAAAATGCATTGCAAGACACATGTTTCTTGTTCAGTTTGGTCCCAGGATGCCAATGGTGTATTTTGTTTTTGTGTACGACGTATAAAATGTCAAAAAATTGCTATTGGAAAAAATCACGTCATCAGATTTTACATATATTACAGCCATTTGGGGGTCAAAAATAAAGATATTGATTTGAAATTTAGCATGGTCACTACTTAGGGGTAGTTTTCCTACATATTTTCCGGTTTTTGAAATTTTTGCAAAATTTTGTTTTTTGGAGACATTTTCCCCCAAAAATGTTTTTTTTTTAATTTTTGGGGTCCAAAAAGCAGAAGTCGAAAAATCCGAGATAGCCATGTTGTAGAAAATGCAATTTCCGATCTTCTGACGTTTTCTTTGCAATTTGCTTCAAAACACGATATTTGAGGATCGATCAAACATTTGTCCATTTTGACCCAAAATGGCGAAACATGACGTCACTTAAACATCATTTTCTCAAAAAATTACCGGCCGATTTTGTCGATTTTTTTTTATACAGACGGCAAATTGATGACAGATAAGGTACAGCAATAAAGGACAGGGACTCATATTTTAGCCCTCGCACTGCCGCGGGGAAGGTATCTGCCTAGAGATGCAAATCTGGAGCCCGCTGAGCCGGCGCCGGGGTCAACTTGGGGCCCGGCAGGGCTGAAGCCGTGCAAAACTTGGGGTTACCGGCCTAATGGCGGGCTCAATAGAAATTATGAACATGTACAAAAATACAATAGTTATATACAAAAATACAAAATAACAAAAATCTTGTTTCCTTTTTTTCTGAAAAAAAAATCCAGGCAAAATTTATACAATAAATGGTATAATCAACTTAAGGTCATCTTACCAATCTTCATTCATCAATCATCATTGCAATGCATAACTCCATAACATAACTTTACCAGTGTGAGTGCATGCAGAAAGGTCAAACCTTAACCCTGGGCCGCTAAGGTGCTAACTGAGCTCCTTCTCCACATCCAAATAGTACTCCAACCAACTAGGATGTGAGCACTGAATAGACCCAGTCTAAACCAGCCCACTATCACAATTCACAACTTCAACTTCAACTTTGTATTCTGGCATATTCCATGGTGAAAGGTAGAGGTCTATGTACACGGCTGGACTTTTTAACTTTACCAGTAGGTGGGTTGTAAACTCCTAGATAGACCTAAAGCATGACATAGTTCTGAAACTCAACTTCACAGTAACATTCAGGTTAAAATCAAACCACAGTCAAGGCCCAAGGGTGTATGTTGATTGAGTTGATGCCACAACTTCAACTTGGATGAGGAATTGAGACAAATATGGGGGTACAGGCAATTTTGTGAGTTTTCATGGTACCTACCAGACATGTGCCAAGATCCAAAAAAGATCCAAGATCCAGGATCCACAGGATCCAAGATCTTGGATCTTGATGGATCTTGGATCCTATGTTTTCAATTTTGTCGAGAGATCCTATGGATCCTGGATCCTGCCCGGGACAGTTTGTCGCTGGATCCTGTGGATCTTGGATCTTGAAATTTGGTTTTGTCGTAAGATCCTGTGGATCACCCACCGGCGGCGACATGGATGGTTATCTGGTGAACTAATTTTAAAATGTTTTATCATGATGTCTTATTAGTGTGAATGTCCAGGGCTGCGGAGTCAGTAAAATTGCATCGACTCCGACTCCGACTCCGACTCCGACTCCCACTCCGACTCCGATCTGAAAAAATCGACTGCGACTCCGGCCTATTATCCGGCCTCCGGTCCGGTTCTGCGGCTGTGTGCTAGATAACAATATATGCAATACCATTCATTTTTCATGTTTTCTTCCCATAAAGAGAACGTAAAACAATTATATGCGGCCTGTGGACTGACGTAGTTTGTTAGTTGTGCATCCAATTAGGTTGCACATATAACTGCAGGCGACAAAACCCGTGAAACGGGAATCGAGCAGCGAAGTTCGCCGCTCGATGCCCGTTTCGCGAGTTTTGTCTGGATATATAAGTGCGAACGCAGCTTGTCTTTGGCATTATGTCTTAAGGGGCCAGCCAGGGATATGGGGGAGCCAGCGTGGGGTCTGGGGAAGGGGAGGGGGCGGCGCCATAGGGCTAATGTAAAAATCCTGCGAATCTGGGGGTGCGGGAGAGGGTTTCAAGCGAACTTGGGTGTGCCCAGCCCTCCAGCCCCCCCCCCCCCCACCCCCCGGTGGCGACGCCCCTGGTAAGACTCAAAACATGAATTGTGCTCCCAAAACATGTGCCCCCCCCTTGGCTGATTTCTAAATACGCCACTGGCTGGCGTGGGAAAGTGTCAGAAAGCGCGCGCCAGAAGGAACGGAGTAGTCAGTAAGCTGACGGGAGCGGGTCGGTGCGGCGGTGACTCGCGGTTTTCGTGGAATCACCGTGGAGCCCAGGAACATGGTGAAGAGGAAGAGAAAGGTAGGTGCTAAGCAGCGGTTACTATGTGCTTTCTGGTCACTCTATTGTTTCTGACATGCATGTGCTTCGACTCTCAGCTGGTACCTTGTCCGGTAACGGTGGGGCTGGCGTCACCGTCGCGGCTGGCTTCTCACGAAAATCAATCTAATATAACCTAACCTAACCCAACCTAACCTACAACCTACAACCTACAACCTACAACCTACAACCTACAACCTACAACCTACAACCTACAACCTACAACCTACAACCTACAACCTACATACAACCTTCAACCTACAACCTACAACCTACAACCTACAACCTACAACCTACAACCTAAGCCGCGACGGTGACGCCAGCCCCACCGAGACCCCTTGTCCCACCCAGCGCAGTAGGCCTTACACCCTCACGTATCATATTTCAATCAAATTTGTCGTGGAAGGATTTTTGGAGCCCAGCATTCCGCTGGCACAAAATTAGCAGTGGCGGCTCGTGGTCCCAAATGTGCCTGAGGCCCAAGTCTTGAAGTTGATACGAGTGAAGCGACTTGAGTTTAATTGATAACAAAATTAGATATAGATTATAGGCATATGCACGATGGGTGGGGACCATCCATTATTCGGTCAGTTTGTTTGTTTTTGTTTTTAATGAACAAAATTCGAAGGTGGATGAAGCCGAGAGGAGCTTCAATAAATATTTACTACCTATGTATGCGGAGGAAATTCTCATAAGGGGGTGGGTTTCGTTGAAGACTAGGTTTAAGCTTCACTGCCCCCCCCCCCCCCCCAGTGGTTTTCCACTTGCCACTCCCAAACCGTTAGAGATAGCGTCTTGAAACTTTAGGACTTTTCCTACAATTAAATAATACGTCTTGTGCAAAAATTTGAAAAAAATCGGTCCGCCAGAGGCGGTGCCAGGATCTCGTTTTGGGGAGGCAGATTGTCACGTCTGAACGGTTTTGAACGAAGTCGTGGGGTTTGCTTCCTTATTGTGAGTTCTACGGTACAATTAATGCACCAAATTCACTTGCGTAGCAATCTACAAGCAAAATACTAGTGATTGCACATAATTTGGGCAGAGGCGTACTCAGGTACACAAAATGGGAGGCGATATCTACTGGTGCGGGCTGGTAGTGACAACCAAGCTGCATACCTGGAACCGCCGTAAGTTACGCAACTCAGCGACAGGGACAGGCAGTCAGCTCTGGACGGATGATACACAGGTTCTGGTCAGCGACAGGGCAGGGAGTCAGCTCTGGACGGATGATACACAGGTTTTGGTCAGCGGCAGGGACTGGGAGTCAGCTCTGGACGAATGATACACAGGTTTTGATCAGCGGCAGGGACAGGGAGTCAGCTCTGGACGGATGATACACATGTTCTGGTCAGCGACAGGGACAGGGAGGGGCTCTGGTCAGTGTCAGGGACAGGGAGTCAGCTCTGGTCAGCGGCAGGGACAGGGAGTCGGCTCGGGACGGATGATACACAGGTTCTGGTCAGCGGCAGGGACAGGGAGGGGTTCTGGTCAGCGGCAGGGACAGGGAGTCAGCTCTGGACGGATGATACACAGGTTCTGGTCAGCGGCAGGGACAGGGAGTCAGCTCTGGACGGATGATACACAGGTTCTGGTCAGCGGCAGGGACAGGGAGTCAGCTCTGAACGGATGATACACTCCCAATATCCTCCCTCGTATTCCGTCGGTTTTCCACCGAGTCAACAATCTGCTGCTTAGCCCTGGCGGCGGCGGACAGCGGGACGCTAACCCTCTCCCGGCCGGCGGAGGTGACATGCAGGCCTCCCTGAGCGGGCGTTGACCGGGACCGGGCCAGCCGTCGCCCGCCGCTCCTGACCCGGCGACACGTGCTGACAGGTCACAACTGCCGGGCCACTCACTGTCAATCACTTCTTGTGACGACCAACGCGTCCAAACACCACGGCACGTCTACAGGGGCAAACGGCGTCAGTGCCAACTGCCACCCCACGTGACTATAACTACTGGCTAGTGAAATCATCTGAACATGCGATTCTGAAACCGCCTCCCCGCGACACACCACCCTCAGGCCGCCTAATATCCCAGACAAAATAAACCTGAAAATATTACAATAGACTTGTC